>JARYHS010013778.1:0-17996 GCA_031002005.1 Vandiemenella viatica | reverse complement strand
AGATCCGCGGTATTCCGAAAAGGGGCCAGATTATAGCGGGCCCACTATATTGATTTCTTATTATTTTTTTTACTATTTAATTTATTATTTTTTTCAGGTAATAAAACAAATAAAAAAGTTACTTCAATGAAGTACTACGCTCCCCGATTGATGATTAGACGTAATTAGGAAACTATATCCTTCGATATCGTCAACTGTACCTTCAATACGTCGTGGATATGTACGCCAAGGTTGAAAACAAGCATTTGCTATTTATTCGATACAACCAGGCTAAATTACGATCGGAGGAATACATCCTCTTACGAGATACTGTTATCGGCAATATTTATGAAAATTTAAACGCCAATGATATCGGTAATGCATTTATTTTACTTTCAAGCTACATCGGCAGTTCACGGAACATGCAGGAATATATACAAGATACGATGACTTACGTACGTCATTATGGTCGTTCAGATTTGTTTATTACATTTACATCTAATCCGAATTGGGAGGAAATACAAACTTTGCTATTACCAGGCCATCAATCAATGCATCGTCATGATGTCACGGCACGTGTGTTCAAACAAAAATTAAAATCATTGATTGATTTAATCGTAAAACATTCAGTTTTCGGTAACACACGTTGCTATCTGTATTTGATTGAGTGGCAAAAGCGAGGTTTGCCTCATTCTCACATTTTGATTTGGCTTGAAGTTAAAATCCGTCCAGAAGAAATTGATAAAATAATTTCAGCCGAAATTCCGGACCCATTAATTGATCAAGAATTGTTTGATATTTTTACCAGTCACTCGATCCACGGACCGTGCGGTGCTTTTAACATGACATCGCCATGCATGGAAGGTGGAAAATGTAAGAAACGTTTTTCAAAGGAATATACGAATGATACTATTACGGATATCGATGGTTATCCGTTGTATCGCCGCAGAAACGCTGAGAATGATGGCCAAACATTTACAATGCGAATGTCAAATTCTAGAAACCAAATTGAAATTGACAATCAGTGGGTGGTACCATACTCACCATTGCTTTCAAAAACGTATAAGGCACATATTAATGTCGAGTTTTTCAGTTCTGTAAAATCCATTAAGTAGGTTTGCAAATATGTTAATAAAGACAGTGATTTGGCCGTATTTGAAGTTCAAAATGTAAATAAAAATGACGAAATAACACGATACCAAATAGGTAGATACATCAGCAGCAACGAAGCTATCTGGCACATTTTTAGTTTTCGCACCCATGAAAGAGACCTGCAATACATCTTGAAAACGGTCAACGTGTATATTTCACCGAAGAAAATATTTTCCAAAGAATACTTGAGTCACATAAAACGACAAACCACAAAATGAATTTTTCATATTGTGTCAAAAATCTGATGTGTTCCGCCAATTCGCAAAAACATTATTATATACCGATGTTCCAAGCTATTTTTCATGGAACAAATTAGGTAAAAAATGGTAGCCACGTACACAAGGAGAACCACATCCTTCGATCGCAGGCATATTCAAAGCAAAGACTTTACACAGTGCATCCAAAACAACGTGAATGTTTCTTTCAGCGTTTGTTATTGGTGAATGTTCCCGGACCAGCTTCTTTCGAATGTTTACGAACAGTTAATGGGCGAGTGTTCAATACATGTCGAGTGTTCAATACATGTCAAGATGCATGTCGCGAGTTGCAGCTGCTCGTAGACGACAATTATTGGGACCTGACACTTGCTGATGCAGCGTTGACAGCCACGCCGAATAGTATTCGTCAAACTGTTTGCAATTATTTTGACATGTTATCCAACACAATCTTCGAGTTTGTGGGAAAAATATAAAAACAGTATGACTGAAGATATAATTGAAATTTCAGTTTATATAAATAAATAAAAAATTATTTATTTATTTATTTTATAAATATCAATTTTTATATAATTTCAATTAAGTAATTTGTAATGAAATGTAAATTAAATTTTTTATGATGGTTTTTCCTTAATTTCAACTCTCCGTAACTCTTTAAGAATTACATTTGAATTTCCAAATCGACTACAATGTTTTTGTCTTTATTAGTGAATATTAATTTGACTACTTGAGGAAGTTTAGAATAACATTAATCCAACGTACTATAATTAGTAAGTTACAGCAACGCGTGACCGGGTCAGCCAGTACATATATATATTCCGACCGAATACCAAACTTGTACGTATTTACTCACCGAGCACAAGGCTGCTAGGATAAGTAGTGTGGGAACAGTGAGGCTTATGCTGAAAGCGACCATTGTGCCAGAGTTAACCAATGCCTAACCGCTAATCGAAATGCTGGACGGGTTTCTGGCATTTTACTGTCTACCTCCTTGTATTTAAATGTTTTAGACAGAGGATATTTACACCAGATCTTGATTTTTGCACATTTGGTTTCATTTTTCTGAGTTTAGGGTTATTAAATGCAGATAATCAAAGTAATCATTAATTTGTAACTCGCAAACAATATAATTGATTTTTATCTAAAGTGTTGGCGGAGAAGAATGAACAGATACGTGTTATACGTTATCTTAAAGCAAAGAAAAAGGTATTTTATTTTTGTCATCAGTCCTCTTAGCTGAATTCGTCAAATGCTCGTGACAGAGGACTTTGTCGAGTACTTTGTTAGTGGAAAACCTAACTATCTATAGAAATCCGATATGCGACACATGCAACGAGAGTGCAGATAAATTAGATGCAAATCACTGCAACAGTTGCTTCTTATCGCTTAAATGTAACGTTAAATTAAGCATATTTACTAGTATTGTTCAACACTGACCAAGAAACCTGGTATATTCTCTTCCAAAATTAACAGTCTCTAACAGATTTTGTCTATTTTTCACTGAATGTTTGCTTTTATTAACAGTTGTTTTTGGCAACTTTATTTCCGTGAACTGCTAGTGCACGGATCAAACCTTTATGACACAATTAACAAATTATCAGCGAAAAAGAAAACATTTCGACTGCAAGGCAATGCGGAGAAGTAACAAGAAGAATCAGGTTGTTCACGAGTACAAAATAAACAATTCACCTGTTGACACGGTTGATTCCGTGAAGTATCTGGGGGTGATAGTACAAAGCAACATGAAATGGGACATGCACATAACTTCCGTCGTAGGCAAGGCAAATTCTAAATTACGATTCATAGGTCGTATTTTGAGGAATTGTAATGCTCAAACAAAGGAGATAGCGTATAAAACACTAGTGCGTCCGTATCTGGATTACTGTTGTGGGGTTTGGGATCCGTATCGCAAGGTTCTGATTGACTCAGTTGAGAGGGTGCAGAGGAGAGCCGCTAGATTCGTGACTTGTTGTTACAGCCCTTATGAAAGCGTCACAGAATTGATACATAGATTGGGCTGGGATAGTTTGGAAGACAGACGACTTAGCTTGCGTTCGAATTTATTGGAGAATATGCGAAAAAATTTAAATTTCGAGTGCAATGAAATACTTCTTCCGCCAACCTATTTAGGTCGCAATGACCGGAGGGATAAGATTAGAGAAATAAGATGCCGTACTGATACTTATATGTATTCCTTCTTTCCTCGCACTATTCGGGATTGGAATGGGCGGGTTTAGGATTGGTGCTTAGCACCCTCTGCCACCCACAATGTTTGTGATTTGCAGAGTATGGATGTAGATGTAGATGTTAGAAGTAGCTAAGTTCGAGAGGAGTTATGCATAAAACACGTTTAACGAATAATGGTTAGGAATTTGTGAACATTTTCGCCTTAAATTTCTCGGCTTTACGGACTGTACATTAATCGGAACCTTGTGAAAATCCAACTAATAGTTTTTAGGAAATCCCGCAGACAGAATTTTTTTTTAAAAAAATATAATAATATTAAATATCATTTAATTCATTCTCTGTACCAAAGCACATTAAAAAAAACTTTATCATTATTTTTGGCCGCCGCTCAAAAATTCTATCACTCTTATCTGACACAACGCAATACTGGCTCGTCAGTATTGCGTTATTGTTTCCTAGGATTGTGCAAAATAAGAGTGATAGAATGTTTCAGCGGCGGCCAAGAATAATGATAAGTTGTGCACACACATAAAACAACTGCAGCTTACTTCGTCTTGGTTGCAATGATTGATAAGTAATTCACTGCTACATATTGAAACTGCGTAATCTGCTTATAATAGGATTAGGTGTAAGCCCACGACTACGTTTTATGTACGGTCAGAGTTCTAGAATAGTTTCTCTTTTTACGGTCATGGGTTTGACGGGTTGACTTGATCTTTCATTGGCGCCGTATTAATGAACTCATTACGTCAAGCGAATGAAAGTGTTTCCACGTTCTACGTTTGTAGTGATCTACAGTGAATGGACTAGGTTTAAACCTAACATCACGCGGCTTAACGCAAGTTTTTAATTTTTTTCTTTAATTAGCGCCATGTTATTGAACTCATTACGTCGTGTGGGTGAAAGTAGTTCCACGTTTATAATTATCTAAGTCGTCTGAACTAGGATGGAAACTAATATTAAGTGGCATACCTAGTGTTGCAAACTGAAAAAAACAAAAAAAAATGTTTTTTTTTTCAGATTTGTGAAAAAAAAACATGAAAAAAAACTTAGCATCCCCTTTTTTTCTAAATTTTTTTTCAGAAAAAATTTATCAAATTATAGTTTTATTTATGGAACTTACATTTTACATGTGTGTTTTAAACCTTACTAAATCATATAATATCTTACATAATGATTCATAAATGTATCTATATAGGTAACATAATTTTTTATTCATCTTCTATGTCGGAACCACATTCACTAGTATCAGTACTACCAACACTAGTTCGGTTGGAGTTGGAATTTTCTGTTTCTTCTTCTGGCCCCTCTAGATCCATAACTTCAGAAATAGTTACATTTTCTTTTACCGGTTGTATTGCATGCAAAAGCTTTTGAGATTGCAATTTTAAATTGTGAGCAAAGTACACACTGTGAATGAATACTGCGCCGATAGTTCTGTATTACGGTCTTTTGAGTTTGAATTTAAATATATTATCATACAAAATAGGAGCTTTATTTGTTTTCAACGGTTGCAAGGAAATTATTCATAATTACTGACAATGACTCAGTATTATCACTATACGCTGCGAGTTTAACAAATATACGAATATAAGGAAAGCACAACAAGTAATAATAAAATAATTTTTACAAAAAAAAAATAAAACCGCCTTCAAAAAATGCCACTAAAAAATTGAAAATAACTTTATACCTAGTTTACAACAAATTAAATCTAAATGAAAGATATTTTATGTTACTATTATTGGAAATTTGACATTAATCAGTTATTTTTGGAGTCGGTGCCAGCAGTAACATCGCGACGAACGCTTTAAAGACGAGACGGGGTGTATGAACGAAAATTTCAAATATTTAGTCAGGCTGATATTGTTTTTGCGGGTGACAGTTTACGAAAACAAATTAGATGCTGGTTCTTGGCTGTCCAGGTGGCACCGCGTCACGGTGTGTGCAGTCGACGTTTCGACCATCCTTCTGTTGTCTTCTTCTGAGCAGAACTGCGTCTTCAATCTGTGTGTGGTGCTGTTATATATCCGAGGCCCGTGACCGTCTGGAGAGTTCGGTTTACTCGGCCAATCAAAGATTCTGAGCCGTCACGTGTTTCGTTGGCCTGGTGGGGAGCGGCATGGTCTGGTGGGGGAAGACACGTGACCTGCTCCGTCCGCACGAGTGAGAGCTATATATCGAGTAGCTTAAGCCCGGACAGCCAAGTATCTACTGACTACGATTACAAATCAGACGGTGTTGTAGTCTTTCGTTCGGCCTAGTTGACGGTTGAGGCATATATCTGGCATTACATTTTCGACTGGCAGGCTTCTTCATGCGCTAAACGCTACGCTAATAGTGATTAGATTCTAAATTTGGCTAAATACGATAGCACAGGTATTCCACTCTATTACGAGATGTTCGTAATATGCTTCAGGCTGAGTAAGTACTTCTGAGGAGGTGCATGCACAGGTTGTAGTATGAATGAGATCATGGTTTAAATATTATATGTAAGTAATCGATTATTTTCTGGCCACTTGTCCAACACTTTTAAACGGGTATCTCAGATCCTAATTGCTGTCTTTCTCTCTCTCTTTTTTTTTGCTTTGGCTGGCACCGACTCCAAAAATAACTGATTAATGTCAAATTTCCAATAATAGTAACATAAAATATCTTTCATTTAGATTTAATTTGTTGTAAACTAGGTATAAAGTTATTTTCAATTTTTTAGTGAAAGCATTTATTTGAAGGCGGTTTTATTTTTTTGTAAAAATTATTTTATTTTCAAATTTTTAGTGATATTATAATTTTTTGTGTTTTAAAGATGGGTAGGCCTTCCAAAAACGCTGCACGAATGAGACAGCACCGTGTAGACGAAACAAGTGACAAAAGGTATGACCGTTTAAGAATAAATAGGGAAAGAAATGCAAACAATATTTCAAGAGAAAGTGATGAACACCATGCTCATAGACTTTCGCAAATGAGAGCATATAAAAATTTTATCCGACATAATGAAACTTCAGAAAATCATTTTAATCGACTTAGCTTGATACTTGAGCGTTTGTCTAATGAAACCGAAGAGCAACGATCTCATCGACTCGGCTTGATACACGAACGTATTGTCAAACGAAACCGAAGAGCAACGTTCTCATCGCCTCGGCTTGATACACGAACGTTTGTCAAACGAAACCGAAGAGCAACGTTCTCATCGCCTCGGCGTGGTAAACAAACGATTATCAAACGAATCAGCTGTATCCAGATTGAATCGTTTAGAAGCTATGCGACAAGCATCACAATCGCAGGGACATATCTACCAAAACTGATTTTGAGAAGGCGATTAATATTTTCTCAGACGTTCCATGTACCGTTTGTAACAAAGCGTTATATCCACAACAACGTTGCAACTTACAAACTCCAATGTACAGTTCATTATTACCAAAAGAACTTATTTCTTTAGGTATTATTACAACATGTTCCCGCTGTCAAAATAATATCAGGAAACGCAAAATTCCGCCGACAGCTTTTTGGAATAAAATGACAGTTGCTACTATACCTCAAGAGTTAGCGAATTTGACTAAACTTGAAGAACGTTTTTTGTGCCGAGTTGTACCGTTTTTGAAAATAATGAAGCTACAAAATCGTTTCTGTCAAGATTGGTGCAAGGGACAGGTAGTTTTGTTCGCAAAAGATGTTGTTGAAGTAGCTGAACAACTGCCACTTGAGCCAAATCAAACTGGACTAGTCCTGGTTGTGGAAAGTCTCGAAAATTTGCAACGCACTCAAGAGTTTGTTGTAGATGTAAAGAGATTGCATGGAGCTCTAAGTTGGTTGGTATCTAACAATGTACTCTACAGAGATGTTAGACCCCATTTTCAGAATGTTTATGACATTTCAGACATAATTCAGATTGCTGAAGAGCCTATAAATGACAGTGAGACCACAGAGTTACCATCTACTGCTCGAAACAATTACGTAGATGTGAATGAAAACGTTGCCATATTACACGGATCATTTCATCAAGCTGATTCAAGATTTAATTTAGAATCTCGCGGCAAGCAATGTACTGCCATAGCTGCAATAGCATGTGTCGCATTCTGTACTTTCGAACCTAGCCAATGGACTAAAAGCGACATTGATTACATTGTAATACTCGGAGACAAGTTCTACCGTGAGTGCATTGTCACTAGAGACAACCCCGCAGCTGGAGAAGTTAACCCTCAATATCTAGCTGCAAGTGATCTTGCACAGCAAGTAATATATAACAGGAAGAAAGTTAACATCTCAGTTGTCGAAAACAATTTCAATGGTCACATAGATAACGACCGCAGTTCTGACGGCTTTCCTAACCTAAAAAACGCATTGGTATTGTTTTTTATGGACAACTGTAGTGGGTTACTTACAGCAAATGCCACAACTGTGGCAATATATCATAAATCTGAGACTATTATTAATAAATATTGGTTATTTGATTCTCATGCTCGTGGGCCTAAGGGAGCTAAAGCTTCAAGGCGAGGCGCAGCTTGTTGCATGAAATTTGAGAATTTAAATGATTTATATCGTATATTGCGGCGAAATTTATATTCTACTCAACAGAAAATACAGGATCTATTAAATCATAATGTGTACTCACTAACTCCTTTGATTATAACTCCGGAAAAACAACCAGGAATGAACAGACAGGCGTTGAATACTCAGCAGTTAACTAATCAGAACCAGAAGCTGCAGCCAAGAGCATCTCATTCAGAGAGTTTTAAATTAAGAAATAGAGACAATCCTCTACAAACATCGCGGTCTAGCCTCAATGCAGAAACAAGAAAAACATCAATCGGAGATTAATCCAAATAACACTATGCTTATTGAAACGACGAGTATGCTACGTAGCATAGACGAAGCGGTGCCTAATCTGGAAAGTATCGTTTCTTTGATTCCTAAACCAAATACCAACAATGACGAGATGAGGTTAGCCCAGGTTACAAGGAAAACAGCGCCGCCTTTAAATGTAGATCGAGAGCGACGTACGGAAGAACTCGCCTGGTATTTTCTTTTTCCTGATGGAAGAAATGGTTTTGGAGAGGAAAGAGAGATTCCGATTACTCCTTTGGATTATTTCCAAAGTCGAGTAATGAGCATGGATAAGAGATTTAATCGAAATGACTATTTGTTTTTTTGCTCTTTCCATCGTTGAATATTATCGAGCTAAGTCCAGTGTTTCTGTTTCATGCAGGATGCGCCAGGGCCAGGGTGAGCAAACACCTCAGGGTCTCGTAGATAACATGCATCTGACTATGAGGAACATAAGAGGCTCAGCGTCTTATTGGCAGAAATGTTGCTCAGAACTCATTGCAATGGTCCGAACTTTAGGGCCTCCTACATGGTTCATGACTTTCTCCTGCAATGACCTTAATTGGCCAGATATGATCAAGGCTTTACTAATCGCAGACGGTCGTGATATAAATGAAGCAGAGATTCTGTCGTTCCATGAACGTTTGGAGTTAGTACACAGACATCCAGTAGCATGTCTCTCGACAATTTACAGTACGTGTAAACGCTCTCATGCGATTCCTTAAACGCGATCCAGACTGCTTAGGTGGCCCAGTTCTAGACTTTTGGTATAGAATCGAGTTCCAAAATCGTGGAAGCCCACATCTTCATATGTTGGTTTGGTGTGATAACATTCCAGATTTCACTACTCCAGAGGGTATCGAGGTTATTGAAAGGGTAGTCTCATGTTCGTTAAGCCACAGTAATCCTACATTGCAGAAATTAATAGAAGATGTGCAAATACATAAACACACTGCCACGTGTTACAAAACCGCAGTGATAGATGTTGCCGTTTTGGTTTTCCGAGGTCGACCCTACGAGACTACTGTTTGCTTAGGTCCTGATGAAGTAATAGCGAACAAAGGCAGATTTTGTTTTTTGAAAAGAACTGTAGATGAAAGCATGGTGAATAATTACAATCCTGTTTTACTGAGTCTATGGGAAGGAAACATTGATGTGCAGCCGTGTGGCAACATAACCGCAGTTTCATACTATGTTGCTAAATACGCTAGTAAGTGCTGAGCCTCATGATACGGGTGAAGTTGTGCGAGAAGCCGTTGCGAAGGCCAAAAGGCAAGGTGGACCCGTCTGGAATCAGCTATTTGCAGTCTCCATGAGTATTCTATCTCAGCGCCTTATAAGTGCCCCGGAATGTGCATTACAGATTATGCCATTTACCACTGAAAAGTGTCTTCACGAAAAACAGTCTTTGTAAACAGTTGTAAACCAAGTGAACGTTTCAGACTTACTACGATTTGACAATGAAGAAACATCCATTTACAATAATATTTTTGATCGATACATATTACGCCCAGACGATCTAGAAGACTTAAGTCTTGCTGAATTTGCCGTGCGTTTTGAAACCGTGTCTAACTCACCTTGGAGGGAAGATGATGGTGATGAAGAGTTAAGGGGTGAAGATGCTCCGCCGGAAAGATTTATACGATTGAAAGACAACACGCGGATGAGCATTAGAAATAAAGCAGCAGTGTTGCGAACTCGATACTTTACGTTAAACAGTGACAAAGAAGCTTATTTCTACAGCTTGTTAGTTTGCCACGTACCATTCCGTAAAGAAAATGAACTTCTCCTTGAAGAGGAAACCGCTGAGGAGTGTTTTATTAGGCGGCGACGAGAACTCAGACCATTACAGGGCAACGTGAGTGCTGAAGAGTTTGCTCATGCGGAACGAATTATACATCAGGCTCTTGCCCAAGCAGTGGCACTTAATGCTGCCCGAGATATAGATGATATTAATCCTCATTTGATTTGTAGGTGGCGAACAAATCGTGAATGATGATGACTAGTTATTGTGAAGACGTATGTGAAAGATCCGCAATGCCAGATGAAATCTTTCTGGGAAATATTCGAGGACTAAACGTACAACAGAGAGATCTTTTCCAAAAAGTTTCTACCGCTGTAGAAAATGATCTGCATGGACAAGAAGGCCAGTTATTATTATTTATCACAGGTGGTGCAGGAAGTGGAAAATCTTTTGTTTTAAAATTACTCGTGGAGCATATCAAACGGTGTTATGCTCCCACAGTAGATATATTCTCAAGGCGAAATTTGTTGAGGTCGGTTCGTTAACAGGAGTAGCCGCTCGACAAATATTTGGCAAAACGTTGCACTCAATATTCTCACTTCCAATAGAAAAAGGGAATACCATGATGTACAAAAAAATAAAAGGACAAAAGTTAGAGAGTGAAAGACGTAAATGGCGCTATATTAACTGGCTGATCATAGATGAAATTTCTATGGTATCATATGAAAATTTGCGAATTATACACCTGCGTCTTCAAGAATATAAAAATAATGATAAATTATTTGGTGGCGTACATATATTACTTTTTGGAGATATACTTCAACTCCCACCGGTAAAAGGGCATTGGTGTTTCATTCAACCACCACAATTTTCAGCTGAAGTTAACTTATGGCAGCAGTTCTCATTCTGCGAACTGACATTAAACATGCGACAACGGAATGACATTGAGTTCATTGACCTATTGAATAGTTTGCGGGTTGGTGAATTAACGACGATTCATCTGGAATTATTATGTGAGCGACGACACGTACCTTTGTTAGGTGATTTTGCTGATGGTGCTGCTGTCCGTATTTTCCCCACCCTTAGACAAGTTAACACATATAATGAAAAAATGACAGCGGAAAATGCTAAGGTTTGTCGTGTGTACACAATAAATGCTGTAGACGAGTCTCGTGAGGCGGCAACTTATGGTAGGAAGCCACCAGACAATGCTATTCCAAGCGACGTTAATAAGTGTGGAGGTTTCTTACCTACTATAAAGCTGGGTATTCAATCTAGAGTTATGCTGAGGCGTAATATTTCCATATCCGATGGCCTCGTGAATGGCGCGATGGGGATTGTTGAAAAAATTAAATGGCCTGCTCTCCGAAGAGATCAAATAGAAGAAGGAGAGTTACCTGAAGCTGTACTAATAAAATTTGATGACGCGACAATTGGTCTTAGAATAAAAGACATTGATGGTTGCGTAGCAATTTCACCTGCTTGCACGACATTTCAAGCGCAGAGGGGATATGGAGATGTGGAGCGCAGAATGGTACCACTCATCTTAAGTTGGGCTGTAACTGTCCATAAATTACAGGGAACAACCCTCGATAAGGCAGTAATTGATTTAGGCAAAAAGAATTTTGCAAAAGGTCAGATTTATGTGGCACTTAGTCGCGTAAAAACTTTAGAAGGCATTGCTTTGTCTGATTTAGATGCAAATAAATTATTAAATAGTCCACATGATGAAAAAGCACTCACAGAAATGACGAGGTTGCGAAATCTATTCAAAAAATAGTTTGTCTTACATTAACCTAGATTAGAAGGAAATAAATGTAAATGGCCAATATTTTGCATTACGATTATCGAAATTTCAGCAATAGTGAGTTTTTTTATTTTTGAGTCGGTGTCAGCTGTCACTCAGCAGGCAGCCTGCCACAGCGACGAATTAATTGCTGCATTTTATTTGCTGTTTGATGCGACACTACAGCATATAATGAGGCGGAAGCAGTTTTTACTGGAGTCGTCTTCTTAAACTGTGGCTCTGTCTCGTTGCTGATCAAGGGATATCTCTACCGCTACATGTGTCATCTGGCGGACTGCATCATACGGTAAGAGCTACACAGCAAATTTAATGTATTATCTTCATTCCTTATTATTGTCATTTTTTATTATTTATTTCGTTTATAAAACTTTTATTTATTAAATATTGATATATAATTGACTTAATGAAAGCTCAGAAAAATCATGCTCACCGGATCGGTTTGAAGCATGATAAATAATTATCAAATATTCCGCACGATGAGAAAGCTGTCACAGAAATGACAAGGTTCTATTATCTGTGAAACAACAATTTTTCTTTCTTTCACAGGTTGACATTCCACAACAAACCAAAGGTGACGGATTGACGGGTATTACGGCAACAATGGCAACGAAGGAGAGTCGCGAGGTGTGAAGGTATAGGGTTAGTTGCTACTCAGTGATCGAAACATGTACCATCCATGCATTAATACAGAGGACATACTAAATTTGTAACTGGAATATGTCTGCTTGTTCTCGCGACATATAAAAAATACCAATTTTTAACGAGTTTTCGCAACTTGAAAACTTGTGGTCCAAGTTAAAATCTAACGTATATGTTAATGCATTAAGACACGTTTATTTTATGAATAATCTGACATAACTTGAAAACTGCTGAATTTATTTTTACCAGATTTAAAACTGTGTGTTCCTATAAAGAACATTAGAAATTAAAGGGTTTGTGGGGTAAAGGAAAAAAAGGCTTCCGCTTTTGTATACCAAATGTAGACAGTAATTTTCTATTTGTTTTAAGGTATAAGTGTGCAAAGTTCCTTCAGAATTGGATAGAAACTGTAGCTTTAAAAAAAGAACATAACAAAAATTAAGGGCATGGAAAGGTGAAGAGGGATTTGGTTTCTGTAAACGAAATGTGGACAGTATTTTTCTGCTTGTTTTAAAATTATACATGTGCATACTTCCTTCAAAATCGGACAGAAACTGTATCTTTGTATAATGAGCACTGACAAAAATTAAGGGGGTGGAAAGAGGTAGAAGGTTTCGGTTTTAGCAAACCTATTGTTGAAAGAATTTTTCTCTTTATTTTAAAGTATACGTGTGCAAGGTTCTATCCAGATAGGCTAAAAATTGTAAGTTTGTGTAAAAATTAAGGGGTATAAAATGGGAGAGGGGGTGGCTTTTTATTTATTTTTCTCAGAAACCTTCTCCACGTAAAAATACTTATATGTGCTAACTTTCATGGTTAGCGGTCAAACGGTGTCGACTATGGCTTTGTATAAAGAACATAGACAAATATTGAAGGGGTGGAAAGAGGGAGAGGTTTTAGGTTTTAGCAAACCAAATGTTGACAGTATATTTCTCTTTGTTTTAAAGCATACGTGTGTAAAGTTCTATCGAAATTGGTTAAAAAATGAGGGTTTTCATTGAAATTAAGGGGTGCAAATAGGTAGAGTGGACGTTTTTTTTAGTTTTTTGGTCAGAAAGCTTCTCCATGAAAAAATACATATATGTGCCAACTTTCATGGTGATCCGTCAAACGGTGTCGACTATGGTTTTGTACAAAGAACACTGACAAAAATTGATGGGGTGCAAAGAGGGAGAGGGGTTGTGTTTACCCAAACCAAATGTTGACATTATTTTTTGCTTTATTTTAAAGTATATGTGTGCAAAGTTTCAAAGAAATCGGATAAAAATGTTGGTTTGTATAAAAAATAAGGGGTGTAAAAGGGTAGAGGGGGTGTTTATTAATTAAATTTATATGGCACCACTTTGAAGGTATACTCTATCCACTAAGAAAATTTCATTTAAATCGGTTCATAATTGGCAAAGATATCACTGAACATAGATCCAAAAAAAAAAAAAAAAAAAAAAAAAAAAACAAAAATCAGACGAATTAGAACCTCCTCCTTTTTTGAAGTCGGTTAATAAAATTAAGGGGTGTAAAGGGGGACATGGGGTGGCTTTTATTTATTTTTTGGTCAGAAATCTTCTCCATGAAATATTACATGTATATGACAACTTTAATGGAGATCAGTTAAATGATGTCGACTATAGTTTTGTATAAAGAACATTGGCAAAAATTAAGGGGTGGATAGGGTGAGAGGGGCTCAGTTTTTTCAAACCAAATGTTGACAGCATTTTTCTCTTTATTTTTAACTATACACGTCCAAAGTTCCATTGAAATCGGATAAAAATGTGGGTTTGTATAATAATTAAGGGGTGTAAAGGGAGAGAGGGGTGTTGTTTTATTTTTTTTGGGTCAGAACCTTTTCCATG
This sequence comes from Vandiemenella viatica, assembly GCA_031002005.1. Taxonomy (NCBI): domain Eukaryota; kingdom Metazoa; phylum Arthropoda; class Insecta; order Orthoptera; family Morabidae; genus Vandiemenella; species Vandiemenella viatica. The sequence continues at coordinate 3,602 of JARYHS010013778.1, read as the reverse complement.
AAAAATTACATGTATATGCCAACTGTAATGGAGATCAGTTAAATGGTGTCGACTTTAGCTTTGTATAAAGAACATTGGCAAAAATTAAGGGGTGGATAGGGGAGAGGGTTTCGGTTTTTTTAAACCAATAGTTGACAGTATTTTTCTGTTTGTTTTTTAATATACATTTCCGTAGTTCCATCAAAATCGGATAAAAAGTGTGGGTTTGTATAAAAGTTAAGGGTGTAAAGGGTAGAAGGGGTGGTTTCTCAATGAAATTCATATGGGACCACTTTGGAGGTATACTCTATCCACTATAAAAATTTCATTTAAATCGGTTCAAAATTGGCGAAGATATCGCTGAACATACATCAAAAAAAAAAAAAAAAAAAAAAATTCAGAAGAATTGAGAACCTCCTCCTTTTTTGAAGTCGGTTAAAAAGGAGAATCGCTGAAATGTCTAATTGGGTCAAGGAAAAATGATTTCAACTCTGAAGCAAAGTGATTATTTTTAACTACAAATTGATGAAAGCACAGATGTTGCTGGTCAATCAAATTTATTAGCTTTTGTTCGTTTTGAGTTCAACGATTCTGTCGAAAAAGAAATGTTGTCTTGCAAGTCCTTGACAACAAGAGGAGAGGAAATTTTTAAATGTATTGACACTTTTTTTAAAGTAAATGAAATTGTTTGGTTAAAATGTGTAGGTTTGACAAATGATGGTGCCCGTCCTATGTCCGGCATTTATTCAGGTTTAGTTGCCAAAGTTAAGTCAGTGGCACCTTTGGTGCAAGGAGTCATTGCTGCCTTCATTGAGAGGTCCTGGCAATTGAAGGTTTTTATGAGTGCCTAAAGAAAACTCTGGTCGATGCTGTGAAAATTGTTAACTTTATGAAAGCAAAATTCAAGATTGGTTGGAATGTTGTGTGACGAAATTGTCAGTGAATACAAACAACTTCTCCTTCACTGTGAAGTTCGATGGCTGGCGAGAGGTAAAGAAGTGTCGATATTATCTGAACTTCGTGACGAATTAATACTCTTTTTATTCGAGCACGAAAGTGACCATAAATCCATAAAAAAAATGTATTGAATGCCTTTGTGATGATACTGGCTAAGACGTCTTGCTTATTTGGCTGATATTTTCAATGTAATGAAACTGACGATGCAAGGAAAAGATATCCACAGGTGTTTCGTACAGGAAAAAGTCGATGCGATGGCTAAAAAACTCGAATGATGGACCTGTAAGGTAGAAGAAAATAGTTTTCACGTATTTCCTGTCTTGCATGACTTCCTTGAATCAAACGAAATGAAAATCAAGGAAACTGAAAATGTCATCAAAGAGCACCTTAAAACTTTTTTCAAAATTTTCAGTAAATGATAAGTATGTTGTAAGCCTCATTTCATTTCAAATAGTATTTCTTTTTTATTTCAAGTAACCGTGAGGATTTTAAATTTTGTTATGTGTTAAAAGTGAAATGTCTTCTATTCGTTTAAAATAATAATTGTTTTATGAGTTAATTTCAAAAAATTGACGATGGTTGCTTTTGGATAAGAAATCCTTTTGAAGAGGAACTTTGAAAGGCCAAAAAATTTCAACAGCTGAAAAAAACTCGCTAATAGAAGTATCTTGTGATTCTTCTTTAAAGACAATTATCAAGGAAAAATCCTTGATTTACTTCTGGATGACTGTACTAGCAAAGTATCCAGATATCTCTAAATTAGCTCTGAAGTTCTTGATGCCGTTCAACACGACATACTTGTTCGATGAGCTTTTTCTACTTTATTGTTTCTGAAAAACGAAAACAGAAATAAACTATGTGAAGAAAGTGACTTAAGGTTAAAATTAATCAGTTTTAACCCTGATTTCGATGCCCTCATCAGTAAACACCAGTGCCAGAATTGCTGTGTTTTTGTAGTAATTAAACGTATTTTTCATTATCTTTGTAATAAGCGGGAGGCGGCTGCACAAAGCATCACCTCATCGAGTTAACGGCTGAAATTCCGGGAATAGTTAAAACTCGATTGTAAATTAAAATGCCAATGATGTGCCAAGTAATATCGTGGTGGAAAACACCTACAACTCCCATTTTCATGGTTGACTGGTAAGTTTACCATTATGTTTTCCCGCTCCCAGAGTTCCATATTTTACACATTTGTGGCAGTAAAACACAATGACAAACCTACCAATCAACCACTAAAATATGATCTACAGGTGGTTTCCATCAAAAAGCGACTTGGCAGACCAGTTTCATTTTAATATGCTGATCGAGTTACCTCTAATCGTGGAATTTCAGCAGTCAACTTGATGAGGTGATGGTCTGTGCAGTCGCCTCCCGGTCTACAATATGTTTTATGTATTAAGAATTCTTGTTTTTTGTTGATAGTATATCCTTTGTCCGAAAATTTTCCTTATCGTAGGATAGGATAGTCGACAGCGTATCGAGGTCATACAACAGTTCCCATCCTGACATTAGATAGACTCTCATATTGGTGGGTCGCGAATTTTATTTTTAACATAAAAGTGGGTCGTGTACCAATAAAGGTTGGGAATCGCTGCTCTAGACGATTCGACCGTCTCCATCGGCGGTCAAGGCGCCAGCTTAGTCCACCAGATATTACATCACTAGAGACGGTGAAGTCTTCCATAAACGCCATTACTCACGGATCGACGTCTCTGTCGCTATTGTCAATTGACTCGAACGATTAACAATTTTCAAACATCTACAAACTTTTTATGTACTAAACCAAGGCCGCTCAACCCCATTAAAATTAATCCGCGGGCCACAATGTGCAATGAGCAAGTTTCAAAATTGCCACCTACAGTAGTTGAAAAACTGTTCCGAAGATGAAATGATGCGCGAGGTCACGCGATTGGCTCTCCTGCTTGAAAGGTCAAACACCTGCAGCATTCTGCCCCTTTGTGTTTCGAGTACCAGTTTTTAAATAATTTAGTCAAAGAAAATATTGACATTTTCCCTATACTCAAAAATTTGAAAGAGAAGCTCAATATCGTCACCCCCAATTGTTCTATGTTAGAATTTAAAATTAGGTGCTTATTACAGTCGTTTCAGATCAGATTCCAGAATTTTGAAATTAAAAAACAAATTATATATTTTTTTGTGAATCCTTTCATGATCTGTTTGACTGAAATAATCAGTTATCCTGCCAATATTCAGTTGGAACTCACTGAATTTTAAAATCACTCTGCGCTAAAAAACATTTTTGCAGAAACATTTCTTCAAAGTTTCCAAATTCTTTAGAAGATTTTGTAGATTTCTGGAAACTGGTACCAAAAGAAGACTTTCCTGCAATAACTGACCTGGCCTTTCATTTCTTAAGAAGTTTTGGATCGACATATGTTTGTGAAAAGTTTTTTTTTCAGATCTTAGCTACGCAAAAAATAAATACCACGCAACTCTTACTGACCAACATATTTATGACTTGTTGTTACTGTAAAAATCTGATCTGACCCATAAAATAGGAAAATTATTAAAACAGATGTCAGAAATCACATTAATTGTACTAATTACCTTAGGTTTTTTTTTTTTTTTTTTTAGATTTTGATTTTTGTTACATAGAATTTTAGATTTGGCAGAAGATGATTTACTGTATTATTTAAGTAAAT
>JARYHS010013777.1:0-25009 GCA_031002005.1 Vandiemenella viatica | reverse complement strand
CACTCATAAAGCCTACGCACTTGCTATATTATTCTTCAGTAGTTACAAAGCAATATCCGTAAATTACAGAAATAAAATCAAAATGCCGTATCCTAATCTTTAACTCAATTTTATTCCGTTTGTTTAGTTCCTGAATGAGGAGACGATTCGCGTCAATTTTCAGCTGATGTCTTTAAAACTGTTTGCATTAATATGCTCGTTGGTATTGTGTAATGAATTAGAATTATTTGTGAAAATAGATATGCTTCTTTAACTACCAAAAGTGCAATCATTACGTAACATTCTTTTTATACTGGAAATGTAAGACATATTTTTATACCATCCGAAATCTAAGTTCTGGTTAGTAAGTTTTTTCTCGATATCGTGTTTCTTAAATTTTTGAAAAATCATTTTAATCTAGTTTAAAGAATGTCGTAAAATTTAAAGAAGACATAGTTTTGCAAAAAAAACAACAACTGAGTTTTGCTTTCTAATTAAACTCGCAAAAATCAACTAAGAATTTCTTTTTGAAATTCTCTTTCACTTATTTCCACATTAATCTAAATCATTACGCCCTCGATATTTTTAAGGCCCTAAAACGTTAATCTAGGCACTCTCCAAGACGCAAAAATATGGCAATCTATACTTCTAACTAAATACTCTAGTTTTTATAAAGTAATTTTGTTGGAAGTTAATCAATAGTTCATACAGAAAAAAATGTGCAAATTTGGCGCGAATCTTTGATATCTTTAGACATGTAGACATATTCAAGGTACATAATATCTGTGGAATAGACATCGAAAGGCTAGAAATTAGAGGGGAGGTTGCTAGATGTCACTAATATTCCGTTACTGTACCTTTATCTTGTACAATCAGCAGATAACTTAGTATTTCTGATAGCTAATGTTGTCCAGATCTTTCTGGTTTACTCCTCATTCGGAGAAGAGAATGCAATAAAATTCACTGGAATGTTGCTAGCTTGACTGACCAGTTCAATAGCGCGTCCAATCTGTTTGTGCCGCATCTTTTGAAACGAAACTGGTTGGCACGTATAGCTGCAGTACTACAGAACAAGAAAAGACCTTGAATCGGAACTAATTGTTAAACGGCCGTATTGTCTGGATGGGAGCCGCCGTACGGTCGTGAGCAGACGCAGCATCCAGTCGGCAAGGTACCTTCCAAAACGGAACTGCTTCCGCTGGTGAGAAGAAGGTAACGAGCTGTGTGGCTAATACCAAAAAAACAAAAGTCCTAAACCCTGAAAAGATGGAGCAGTAAGACTGGTAAATGGATTCGGCTCCAGTATATTTCAAGTTTCGCTGGTGTATGAACTGGTAGCAACGGCTTCTATTATTTTTAACACTTGCCGAAAATCGTACTGCAAGGTACTGATGAATTCCATGCTTTGGACCCAACATCGTAACGTTCTCATTATCCACCATTTATTTCGTATAGGTCATAGGTTCCCATTTCTTTCTTTTTTTTTTTTTTTTTACTCACCCCTATCTAGGGAAAAAATTTCTCAACGAACCCTTTAAAAAAACATAAAAGGCGACTCCTATTCTTCTAATATATAAGGTAACCCATAGATTCGCAACTTCAGGCCTACCACCACTACCTAAAAAAAAAAAAACTCAGCGCCTCCTCCCCCCCCCCCCACCCAATCATCAGTGTTCTGCCTTGGCAGATTTTCTCATGATTCTTCTCCGTGCTCTTCTGTCTTCTGCACTTCCCCTCCTATCCATGTAGTTGCCATTTTTTTCTGATGTTATCTGTAATCTTACACCTCCTTGTTCATCTCACTTTCTTCCAACAAACTAATCCTTCCAAGCAATCTTTTAGTAAGCACTCCCCTCTCAGCAAGTGTTCAACCCAATTTCTCTTTCTTCCTTTCATGATTTGGAGTCATTTTCTCCGTTTACACTTTCCAGCACTTCAACATTACTTACTTTATCCATCCAGCTTGTCCTCACCATTCTCCTTCATATCCACATCTCAAACGCTTCTAATCGTTTTTTATTTTCTCGCCTCAGCGTCCACGTCTCTGCCCCATAAAGAGCCACGCACCATACAAAACATTTGCCGAGTCTTTTCCTGAGCGCTTTGCCTACTTTTCCAATTAATAGTCGCCTGTTCCTATTAAACGCTTCCTTCGCATGGAAATGCGAGTTTTTACCTCTTGGTGGCATCTCAAGGTTTCAGTGACTGTGCTTCCAAAATATTTGAAAGATTTTACTAGGCTGATATCAGCTAGTCCTATTTTAATATTTATTAGTTTTCTTCTTTTGCCAATCACCATACTCTTGGTTTTTGCTGTATTGATTTTTATTCCAAACTATTTACAAGCCTCGTTTAGATCTTTAAGCATTTTGTTTAGAGTGTGCTCGCTTTCTGCCAACGAGACCATATCACGCCATTCTCTTGCCTCCAATCCACACTCCTCTTTTCCCTCTAACCATTTTCCAAAAATGTCTTCTAGGTATAGATTGAATAATAATGGGGAAAGGCAACACCCTTGCCTTGCGCCTCTACCAATGCTGAGTTCTCCTGACACCTTGTGCCCAGTCTTTATTCTTACTTTCTGTTGTAAATATAGGTTCTGTACCAACCTTCTCTCCTTCCAACCTACTCCTTTCCTCTTCAAGATATCCATTAACTGTTTCCATTGCACCCTGTCGAAAGATTTTTCCAAGTAAATAAAGACGGCATAAATTTCTCTTCCCTTCTCAATATATGTTTCCCCTATGATTCTTAAAAGACCAATGGTGTCCCCTGTTCCTTTCCCTTTCCTAAATCCAAACTGTTCTTCTCCAATCCATCTATCTAATTTTCCAAATTGCCTTCTGTTCAGCATTCTCAACAACACTTTAGCTGCATGCGAAATTAGACTGATAGTTCTATGCTCTTCACATTTATTTGTATTTTTTTGTTTTTTTTGCTGAATTGGTATGCAAGAAAGTCATCAAGCCATTTCCCTTTGTCATATATCTCATTAAAAAGGAAAGTTATCTGCCTCCTTCCTCTGTTTTCTAAACTCTTCAACACTTCTGCTGGCAAATTATCAATTCCACCTGCCTTCCGATTCTTCATCTCCTTCAGAGAGCTTTTTCTACGTCTGCCTCCAGTATGTCACACCCCTTTCCATCCTCTGTTACCTGTTCCTCCTCTTCAATTTCACTTGGTATTTGATCTCCCTTATTCAAGTATTCAATATATTATTGCCATCTACTCAACACCTCATGTAGTTCTTTGAATAACGTGCCATCCATCCCTACTATTTCCATGCTGTTCTTGTTTCTCTTACTTTCAAAGGCTAGCTCAGAAGTATTTCTGATCATAATTTATATATATATGCCTTCAGTGCTCCATTTTCAGAAAAAAATACACTGATTTCCCTTCTTATAATAAATAACCCATAGTGTTCTTAATTTTTGGCTAGCAACCCACTTTCTGAAACAGCGATTTGATTTCGCTCCTCCGAGGTGAAATTTATAATATTATACATAGAAAATCAAGAAAAAATTTCTAAAATTACTTCATTAAAAATATTCTTGGATTGTTCACATTTTGATTAACAAATACGTATTATGAAATAACGTTGTTTGCTAGATGACTGATTTTGATGTATTTACACTAATTTTTCGATATTCGGTTTCTTATTTGTCATCAAAAATCTTAAATCATGCGTTCTGCTACTGCCATTATGTTTATTTTCTTGTCTAATAAATTACTGACTACGCTAAATCCTCCCCTCGTTTAGCTACATATGATCATGGGAATGGAATTGAAAACTCCTTTGATGCAGTCTTATAGCCGGATATAATACTGGAAGGCAGAGTCCTCAACGCCCCACAAATTTTTCTTGTACCAGAAACGCCTCCTATGACGTTTTCAACGCCCACCGGTGGACGGTAACGCCCCCGTTGGAAACCACTGGGGTAACCCACAGTTCCCAATTTCTTTGTCTCGTAAACTAGTTTATGAAATAGTGATTCAATGGTACCATTCTTCCGTAAAGTGCGCATTGTATATAAAAAAATGAAGGACAGATTTCTAAAACTACTGTATCAATATACTCGTATATTAACTATATTGATGTATTGTTCACAGTTTAACACATATATGTTACGAAAAAATTAACATTAGACGGGTAAACTCGATATAATGACGCAATTTATTTGACATTTAGCGCCTTCATCTGTAATCTTAAATCGCTGTGATCGACAGCTGAAAATATGTTGGTTTTTAACAAATAAATTGTTGATTACGCTAAATCCTCTTTTGATCATATAAGTGTAATTAAAAACTTTTTTTCTGTAGCTTTTAAAGCCGGATCTAATACTGGAAATTGGGAACAGTGGCAGGTTCTCAACGCCCGCTACGACCTCTTCACCAGCAGTTTCCTCAGTGGGCGGCATGGGATTATTGTAATATTTTAATGTAATCCGATGTTCTATGCGCGTAGTAATTTATTTAATCTACGGGTAATGTTTAATAATATCAATAATTCTGTGTTGGCGCAGTAATGCTCTGGCCACGCTTTCGGGACGACGCAGGTTCGAATCTCCGTCCGGCGTTTCATATTTAGGTTTACGTGGTTTCTTAAATCACTCAAGACGGATTCTGAGACGCTTCCTTCAAAAGGTCATGATCGAATTCCTTCCATTTCCTTGCTCCCAGAACTTCCCCGTCTCTAATGATATCGATGTCAGCGGGGCGTAAAGATAGGGAAAAAATGTGTGTTGGTTGTAGTGTTGTTGCCCACGCGTATTGGATTATCGTGGGGGCGACGACGGTGTGGGCATGAAGTTACTTGGTACGAGATCAGAAGCCTCGCAGCGGCTGTTTGTGGGACGAATTTGAGACTTTTTTCATTAATAATCAGTAATTAAGATGAAGGAGTGTGATTTTGTTTGTTTAAGTTCTGTAACGTGTTTTGAAGGTTATGTTTTTCGAAATAAATTTAGTTTTATCGCAGTGGTACTTTATGTGTGCATAATGACAATACTTACCTGAGAATGTATGAATTGATTAACTATTTTTGTGTAATGAGACAGCAGTTGTAATATCTGCACGTCATATAGCGAATCATCATATCTCTATCCTTCATTTGCTGTAATGTCTTTTGGAATTCAAGGTACAGTTAACTTCCAGCTTGTGGAGTTTGTCAAGGTCTATGGAAACCTTTTGGTAAATATACCCTTATGTTCTAAGCATCATGAAATCATAAGAAAGTTACATATACTATGTATTATATCTTTATGCTTACAGCCATAGCTTCAAATTTAAATGCAAAATATAAATTTTCAAACCATTCTGGGAAGTCTTACGAGAAGAAACATCGACACTGTAAAAAAAAATAGAAAAGGTGTTTTTTTTTTTTTTTTACCGCGGAGGCCTGTGAGGTAGCATCACAAGGCATACATCATTATTTATTTAAAAACAGAAGGTGAACATTCAAACTGCGCGAAACCCCAACAAAAGGTTTTGAATGATAGCGAAGCGTAGAAACACAACTCAATTATGTGTTTATATAACTGAATATTAGTATCGACAGAGATTTAAAAAAAAAAAAGCCACTTCAATTAAAAATGTTTTACAAACACAGCAACTATTTATTCACGAATCCTGTATAATGTAATGTCAAGATTTTCGTACCCTTACTGATTAAATTACTGTGAACAGAAGCGTAGTAATTTGCTCTCGGAGGCAGATTATTGTAGTATAAACTCTGTCTAAGAAATATATATCACTATCTAGCACATTTAATCATATACATTTAACACAAAGTGGTCTACGGGTGCCACATACAATCACTAGCTTGGACTCTTTACTGGAATAAAAGTTGCTAATAGCGTTCATTATCGCGGAATGCACAGCACGTAATGATTCTGGCAGAACTAGTAGCTCCAAAGGCGACGCTGTTTTGCAAACGAGAAATAGCTGCGCCCTGTTCGGGCGTCGAACCCAGAGTCCTCGCCAAGAGATCTGTTCTCATCAAGGTCGTCGGTACACTCCGTTTAACAGCTCTGAAAACTACTGGGTTCTGAAAGTATCGCAGTACTCAAAGACAAGCAAAGCTTGCACAACTTTAAGTGCGCTGATAAAACAGATACTGCTTGCACAATATTATTACATTCACTTTAGTCATCGTATATCGCGTTACTGTATCATCAACAGGCACTTGAGAGATTTGAATATTCTTGTGGCAGTTAGATATGCTTCAGAGAAGACGGTTTCGTAACGGAATGTCGTAGCAACGATGGCGGAATGCATTGTTCCCACGATCGTACAGAGAAGCTTGCCTGATGCTGCATCGCTGTTGGAATGTACTGTGCGTTGGGTGGTTATCACTTCGAAGGTGGTCCTGTCCTGTCCCAGCCGGATTATTAACAACTACAACAGTTTTCAACAGCCACTTCTAAATTTGCCAAAGTTGCATCGCATATGGTGCAAAGTTATACCATAAACTTTATACTTCGACTGGATGTTTGGGCAGTACTTTTAACAGTATGTAAAGAGTTTGGAAAAACAGAAGATTACATAACCCAAGTTGAATGTAGTAATGTGGCAAGAAACACTAATTTTTAACAAAGATAATGGCAGGATGCTGTTTACTGCGGCCATGACGAAGATTTGCGAATAATATAGTTTGTGTTAACATATGGAAAGCTAACACAAACCCGGTATTGTATGTATACTTCCATGCATTTAACGATGTCATCCTAAAATTTTCTTTCTACGCCTCCATCACGTTTATTTGGTATTCTCTTCGAACTAGGTTAAAGCAGTTTTGCTACACAGATGAAACTGCGACTGCAGGAAAAGGCTAGGCAGTCCTTACAAAAGATCTGACAACTAAGTTCTTACCAAAAAAACATGGAGAGTAAAGCTTAATAAGAACACTATTACAGCGTATGCATTTCACTTTGCCAACAGGAAAGGAATAGTGAAACCATATAAGTAGCATGTTGTACGAACTCCCTTGAGCAAAAGTACGTGATATATATATATATGTAACTCCAGATCGTATTATTGCAGAAAGGTTTTTAAAAACCCTGCCGGCTCCGCAAAGTGATGAAATAATGTAATAAAGACACAGCGTCGAAAGAAACGATGAACATTACAAACAAAGTGCGCACATCACCTTTACATGTGGTTTCGCACCTCATTATGGATAAGTAGCTGTGACATTAACATCTCATGTTAGCAATGTGGCTTGACTGTGGTGCAATCAAGGCAACTGCTTCCAACTGGTCTCACTTCGCAACATCAGTATGCAAAACACAACCCCCAATAAAACATTATGGCGAAGTACTAGTGAATACAACTTACTCTACACAGTGATAGGTTGCATTCGAGAAATGCACCTCTGTTACAAGGTGAAAATGTAACTGCCAATAGCACAGGTATTTAAGAACTGTGCTACTGTCTGCTTAGTTAAACCGTCCAACAATCTGAATAATGTAAGAACTTTCAGTATGATAACCCTGACGAAGAGCTCGAGACAGTTTTGTGGGTCAAGCTAAATAGAATTCTTAATCGACGTAGGCGGTATGTAAACCCATTACACAAATGGGGGACAAGTGTGATTGCAGCTTATCATACCAGACGAACATACCAGAGAGGAATGCGTTTCGATTTTGCCAAAACTGGCTGAGCAACTTCATGAGAGCCGACATGACAGCGTTAGAGTGGCTTAAGATCCTAGCTGTTAATTATTCGGGTTGTGTTTTACATATAGTATATAGTTGCATTTTATAATATACGTAGATACTGTATTTTGTGCGCAAGTAAACCATATTTATATACATATGCATTAATATTAAAAATGAGAATAAATGTTTTCACGTTTTCATGACTAAACCAATATTGATTAAATTTGACAAGGAAATATTATGTACCCTTAGGAAGAAGGTGGTATTTTTTTTCGGGATAAATAACATATTTTGTCATGAAAACTAACAGAACGGTGACAGACAGGAAGGAAAGAATGAGTAAGTCTTTGTAGTGTTATATTGGTCGCTCGTCTTTATTTCTCTCGCAGTCAGTGTGTGGATGATCTGTTCATGAATTTCAAGTACAGACGAAAACTTATGAGACGGCTTCTACGCATCTCACAGCTTTCCATATTCAACAAAATTCTAAGCCCATGCCCACGAAGTCGTGGGTAACAGCTAGTTGTAAATAAATGAACGCTTCTTTCAGAAATAAGAAAGTTACGGCACGAGTGGATGGAAGTCAATCCTTAGGATTTTGATGAGAGTCGTTTTACCTTGAGCATCTGCGTGTGTCCGCAGCGGCAGCAGCAGTAGGAGAGGTACTCCGGGGGCAGCGGGGGCGGCGAGTCGTCGGAGAGGCGGCGGTAGTGCGCCCGCAGACGATTCATCTCAATGGCGGGCGCCGCCCCCGCGGTGCCGCCCCCGGTCGTGCCACCCCGGTGGCGGTGCCGGAGGCCGCGCAGCCGCAGCCGCCACGGCCATCGCCTGGTGGCGTATCGCGCTGGGGACGGCGTCGCCCTGGCGCGGGACGCCGCCGCCTTGCGCAGAGCTGCCGACAGGAGGCCCAGCCCGCCGTCGACACGACCAGACGTGGGCCCTCACGGCTAAACCACAACAGACACTGACACCTGCAACGGTAAACCCTATGGCGAGTTGCTGAGACGCGTAGCAAAACTGCACGTAACAGTCGAACAGATTTCGGTGCTCAAGTAACAGAATATCACGGATTTATCTCAAAACTTGCACGTATCGAGACAGCTCGAATCATAAGGGGCGTTAATGATCATCTCAGTAGACACACATAACCACTTGTTGCTATTACCGTTATAGCACTGTTGCCTAATATACACGTATATCGAGGACTCGGACACAGGTTACAAACAATGATATCGATGGGGAAACTGCCAGTCGTGTATTCTTGACGGTAGCACGCGCACAGTAGCCGTTGTCGGCGCACTCTCCGTAGACGTTAAGGTCGCGTCTGGTGTCACGCCACTGGGCACTGCACACGCGGCGGTTCCAGACGCCTGGAATGCGGCTGCCTGGCGCAGCTGACGGACCCGGCGCTCCGGCTGCGAGCGCTCCTAACAACTGACTGTGGAACGCAGTGACGTGTTCAGGTTACTGGCGCGCAGTGTTGCCAACAGCCGCCAGCCGGGCTGAGCCGAGCCGCGGCTGACGTCACGTGTGGCGGGAAACTGCGGGTGCAAAGCTTCGCGGGGATTTCAATGCGCGATTAGAGGTGAACCGAGATTTGTAATTCTGTGTTGGGTCAGGCAAAAGACCTGTTTCTCTCCTCTATTTTTCATGTATTAATTTTATTACTAATGACAGAGCAATAAAAATCTGTGGATTTTCCTTGGTAATATTATTTTTATTATTAATTTAATAGCGATGGAACGTTGCTCCGGTACTATTTCCCCATGTCATCTGATTGCCCTTTTTATTATTTTACATCACAGACAAATTTTACAGCTGTGATCGCAAACTCCTAGGGCCAGCCAGTTGTTTCCGTTATCAAGTTAACACTACAGCAATTGTAATAAATGAATATTTTCTCAGACTAGTACTACCACACCACTTAAAAGCCGATACTGGTAGTGAAAACAGACCTAATACCTCATTCATATTACGAGTATGAATTTATTTAATATCTTTTCTCGAAAACTTATATGTTATGTGAAGCAAACCATGTCAGAATAGATGTCTGTTTCGTAAATAAATTAAGTGTTCAGTGAAAGCTAGCAGCTAGTGGTCACTTTTTCTAGATATAGTGGAGCTCTACTTGTTAGCATAAACTTCGGAACTTCTTAATGAACTGAGATCTGTTTTTTGTTGTTTGGAAGAACTCGGTTTTTATGTCCATTATTTGTATGTATTGGCATCAAATTTGTCTAAGAAACTCTTATTACTAGAGGCCGGAAAATGCATTAGCATGTTTGCATATGCATTTGCATATTAAGGGCATTTTCACTTGCTATCGCATATTTCACCTAAAATCTAGTGATGATTCATATTTTCGTTACCTATATTTACAATATTTTTCGGTAGTGTACCTGGTTAATAAATAAAATCTTACGTTTTAGCCGGCAAAATCTACTAGCAGCACAGCTCTTAGTCAATGACTATTCGCTGAAGAACTACTATCAACGGTTGGGAATGTAAATAAACTGAATTCATCCACAAAGAAAGCGTTTATTAACTAGATAGGCGATGTGGATTAAAGCTGCACTGTTTTTCAATGTACATTTCAAGACCATTAAAGGTTTACGACTTTGATAGTGGAGAGGATATTACAGTTTGTCAGTACAAGGCAGCATTTAACAATTATGGATTAAAACCATAGCTGTGATTAGCATTCGGTTTTCCCCCATACCTGTGAAAATTAAATTTTTTGCGTATATTTGCATGCATATTTCTAGCTTTCTTTGTTGCATGTAATCCGGTCTCTACTAATTACTTTGAATGAAATTGGACTATTATTGGAATTGATAGGGATAAATAATTTTTAAAAATTCATTATCCGTATGCTACTGTCAATGCTTTTAAAACTGAGTTCAAATGTTGCATTGGAATAGGTAGAAGTGAGATCAGAGGACTGCTGAAATTAGCGAACTGAAACCATTGCAGTTCAATATCTTAATGCAGTGTTTCTCAGAGTTGATTGTAGGGGGTTCGCGGCAAGATTTACGTAATGGCAGACTGGCTATCTATAGCAACTATAGAGGGATTAGGACATAATATTTAGCAGTCTAGGTCAACATCAAATGAAGGTAAATGCTAAAACGGGACAACTTATTAGGTACACAAATGGAAAAATTAAAGTTTTGTGCTATTCAGTAATGGAATAGGAATAATAAACTCAGTTGGCAACGAGTTATCGGGGTGATAGTATTAGGAGGTCCCAAAGCCCTATATCTAACTTGAGCGGATGACGATATGGAGAAAACCTTTTCTATGAGTAAGATCGATTAATCCGGCCATCATGATCTGGGTTTTCCTTGGTTTCCCCAGATCGCTCCAGGCGAATGCTGGGATGGGCGCCTCCTGCTATATCAAGTATATCCCTTCCAAACCATTACCTTTCCGGATAGGTGCAATGCACCCTCCGCCACACAATTTTAGTGAATCGCGGAGTAATAGTAATATTAGATCGTTAATGCGTGTTTCAAATGTAGCAGTTAAAGGGGGCGCAAATTAGGGAGATTGGATTATTTCGAGAAATTACCGAAAAACAATATGCAAATACTACGGAAGGATATGGTTTGGAAGTCATTAGAAGATAGGAGACGGGGAAGAGAGTGTTTGGTGTATATAAGAAATATTTGGGGATGTGGGTTGTATAGATATTGGATGCAGAATTATCAATAGTTGTGGAAAGGATGAGTTCAACATGGCCGCAAATATGGATAATAAAGTCGAAAGGTTTTAATTTGTAGGGGAGGGAGCCATAAAGTATCGAAATAGGTTCTAAACGATTTATCTCACTCAGTGTCATAGGTTGCAGCAAAAATTGGTAAATTGCAAAAAATAGGTATGTTAGGAAATTATATAAGCTGAATTGTAATTAACTACAGTTATATGTTTCTAGAGTAGCATAACTCCGTTAAAAATATCATAATGTACAAATTTTCATTCAATTTTAGATGGCAGTCCTATTAATGTTTCAATGGGAAATCTCAGAGAATTTGGTTTGTTTATTAACGGCCGTCCGGTTTAAGACTTGTTAATAAATTAATGATGCACCGGAAGGACTGTACTGAAGCAGTTTAATTATTTACTTCAGATTCATCTCAAATATTCCACAGGTAATAAGGCTCTTACAGTTTAGAATAAATTAACGACGGTGGTAATCCTGTTAAAGAAAAGAATATTACACTTCTGGAGATGTAGGTAAAATTTTTATTTTCGAACACCACATTGTTTGATCGAATAGGAAATATATTTTTAAAAATCCAAAAGAAGGAATTCTGTATGACGTCTGGGTCTTAAACTTTTGCCGTTCAGTTTATGGAGTTTATGAAGTTTAACAACGTTTTTGATCATGAAATACAATCATAATCAAGAGAACACCATTTAATTGAGTAATGATTTTTACCTAGAATAATTTCCATAGCTAGCACTGCGCACATGTTGAAGTTGGTTCTAAGCGAAGCCAATTTTTTCACTCCAAAGCAACCCCAACAGGTATACTTTATTGCTACTATAGTGGATACTCCCAAAACAAATTTCGAAGGAGCAACTGAAAAAGAACATAATTCTGAAATCTTGACCAGCTCACCTAAAATTGGAAAACTGGGAGAAAAGAAACAAAAACTGATAGTGAAGCATGTTAAGAACAATTATTGAAGAAAAGAAAGAAAAAGAATTTCGGTTTTTAGTATAACAGAAATACGCAAGAACTGATTAATGTGCAATACTTTCCTGAAATTAAGAGTGGAATAAATAGTTTCCACCCTCCCTATATAGAGCTCCTTCATAGTGTTAAATGCCGAAGATTCGGCGAACAACTTCAGCCTTCTTCAAAGGTGAAACTACTGTACACAGGAATGTAGTCACACACGCTAATCAGTTCTGCCGAAACGACGACATTTAATCCTACAACACGGCACCATCACAGAAGAATGGAAGCTAATGAAGAAATGCGTTATTGGCAGTGCGTCAAGAAGGTATATTTCGATTTTGGTAACGATAAGTGAATCTTATTCGCAATTATCCTGTATACGAATTCCCAGTTTTTCTAACTTACGACCGTATTTTCCCAGAAATGTTTTTATTGATTTTTTCTTGGTATTTAAATGGTGTGGAATAATTTATTAATTTTTTACCTCATTTAAATCAAAAAGATGGTAAAGATTAATCATTTCGTAAAGGTTTGTTTATTTTATTTTGAATTACTTGATTAATTTGAGCCGTATAATCCCCCGCTGTGGTAAAGTTTGGGCCATCAAAGTTATTAAAAACACTGCTCTTGATTCATATTAAAAATTAAAGTTCTTACATAAACTGTACTTTGAGGATAAATAAAGGTCACGCCGACATTTCTGGATCTGACTCAGCGCTCGCGCATAGTCTGGTTAGACGAGTATTAGTCCCCCCCCCCTCCCCCTAATTCCTTTCCTTGGTGAACCTGGTAGATGAATAGTGACGTTCAAGTTTATCTTTCAGAAGGAAGACGGCTCTAATTCTGAGCCTTCTGTTATGATATCAGTTTTATTTGATTTCAGAAATTGCGACACTCTGTCACTACTTTCGGCGAACCGTAACCCCTATTAATTTATTGATATAATTTTTAGAGTTATTTCAGATCATTTAAGTTTGCTTTTAGGCTTTTAGCCACCGTTACTAACCAAGTTGACCATGATGTATTGTTTGCTTAGTCACGCTCTCCATAGTTGGAGCGGCGCGTGTTATTCTTGAATACTGGCGACTGGCGAGTGTCTATTTCGATTTTGGTCTACTTTGGACCACGGGAAGCAACTGGTTTAATGACTCGTCTTTTATCCTGCTAGAATATTTTCATTCTTTCACCAAGGTCCTTCCTTTTTTGTTCAGACCAGGTGGTCTTGGGCTTTGTACGTTGTTCCTAGAACCTCTCGAATTTATCGGTTTTAGTTTGAAACACTGTTTGATTCTTCATCTCTTGGATGGATTCCAATTTTTTTCCAAATCGTTTCTCGTTTACTCAACCAATTTTGTTATTCCCTTTAATTTAGTGGCGTAGTTGAAAATTCTTTTTGTCAACCTTCTCATAAGTCGTCCATAAAATTTCGGTCTTCTCTTGTGCATTGTGTCTGTAATTTTCTCTCCATGCCTATACAGATCTTCGTTTTTTTTCTACTACCAAGTACAATCTTTTCCCTTAATTGGTCCTAAGCTTTTCTTAAGGATTTTCCTCTCTTTTTCTCCGACTCCTCAACCTCCATTTTCTTATTCAATACCAGGCATACTGAGCTGAACATTGCCTCTTTCTTGACAACAGGTGTATAATTACTAATCTTTGCTTTGTATGAGATAGCTTTCTTGTAGTATCTGTTTTGTGTTAGTCTATATGCTACTTCTCTGTTCCTAGCTCTTACTTTATTCTCTTCCTTATCTAGCCCACTAGGACCTTGACTAGGTAAGATCCATTCACCAAGATATTTAAATTTGTCGACTCTCTCAATTTTTCCAAATTTTGTTTTCTGATATTATCATTATTGTGTTTGTATTATTATCCAGTAGCAGTATGGGTAGAGTTCAGAACAGAATAGTAAGATAAATATGTAGGATAATATGGTAGGCTAGGGCGAAGACATTGGCATGTATGAGTGGAAATGAAAGAGGTGTTAGTGTACTGTATGTTTATGAATGAAATTGATTAATTTGGTTAGTGGAAAAGAACATTATGAAAATTTTATGTCGCGAGCTGCTGCATATTTTTGAAATAAAAATTAATATTTTAGTACAATGTGTAGTCAATCAGTAAGTAGTAGCATCTTCGTTTGAACTGAAATATCAATTAACTTAGCTGCTTCTGTAAGAGTAGAAGGTAGAAGTAATGTGGAATGCAACTTTGTTTTCGGTACAGATTGGGCTGCGCCACAGAATCACTCAAAATAATAGTAAATATGGCCTGTTACTTTTCTTCCTGTTCGTAGTGAAAAATAGTAAGAAAAAATTATAATATTACAAATGTCATGTCGCTGTCGGCTTGTGCCTACCCCTAATTGTTGTTAGATTGTATAGGCATTCATGCAGGGCGGCGTGTTTTTCTTTTTGGAGTGAATTAGACGAGGCTATGTTTTCACTTACAGAATATAATTGTTTTAAAAAGAAAGGAACAGTGTTAGTGATATTTGTAGAAGACTTAAAAGCATTGCATACATGTTTCAGTTGCTATAGGCATTCGGAGGCGATTAAAAAAGAAATGAAACACTCGTCAGAGGTGGAAGGATTCGTGGAATCACTCATCCTTAGCGATGAAGCAACGTTTCGTGTCTGTGATGCAGTGATTCAGCATAAAGTGTGGATGTGGCGCTTCCCACGCAGCAATTAAGCGCGCGAGAATATTGACAAACATAAATATGTTATTCGCAATTCCAGCGGTCAAGGTGTGCTCCCAAAGAGCCATTCAGTGTGGAGTTGACATACTTGGGTACATTGAAAAAACAGACTGATCGAATAGCTTTATTCAAGCAAGAGAGCCTTTCATTAGAGAAATTTGGAATAGCAGTATGTTAGAAAATCTCTACGCTGAAATAAGTTAGAGTTATTGCCATAAAATGAAAAAGAATTCATGTTAAACTGTTGGTAAAAAAGCCACCTAATCGTTGCGTTAAAAAAACTGCTTGAGGTCATGGTTTGGAATCTTATATTTTTGTTGTGAGTGATTTGGTTTTTTCTCTCTAGTCTCTGGAACCTCATTGTCGGATGACAATGTTCAAAACTAACATCGCACAGTGCAGTGTGACCCTCCCCAGAATGAGTCAGGAAGCGATGTGATCTCAATGACTCATCCGTGCCCCTGTGTCACATGCCACCTGCCAGACAACTGTGCAACCCTCCAGTGGTGATGGATGAGGCACCAACTGCGGAAGTGAGGAAAAATAATCACAGTGATCTCAGAATGAATTTTCAAAGACGCTTAAAGTATTGTTCAGACGTTTCGTTCGGCATCTTGAAATAACTAAGGAATTCACTTTGATGGTATTGTAACAGTTTTAAAGTTAAAGATCTGACTGAAAATATGAGGAATGTCTCATCTAGCTACATCCCTTAGTGTTTGTGCAGCAAATTAAAGTATGTTCAGAACATTATTTTTTTTTTTGGTTTAACAATCTGGCATACTGAAAAACGTGTGAATCGATTTCTAAAGGGTTTTAAAATCTTAATATCTTGAGGTCTGACTTTAAATTTGAGGCATATCAACCTACCTCACGCAGAAAATTAAAATCTTAAGAAAAATACATATTTAATTTTCATAAAAGGCCTGAATTACACCAAAAAAATAAAGAATTGAGAATAAATTTGTATAAAT
Organism: Vandiemenella viatica; assembly: GCA_031002005.1. Classification (NCBI taxonomy): domain Eukaryota; kingdom Metazoa; phylum Arthropoda; class Insecta; order Orthoptera; family Morabidae; genus Vandiemenella; species Vandiemenella viatica. The sequence goes on along the minus strand of JARYHS010013777.1, from coordinate 9,010 downwards.
ATAATATTTATTTGTACTGTTTGTAAAAAAAACAACAGATTATAACAATTTTCTTAGTTATATTTAGCATTAGTGTTTGATGTTTCACACCTATAGAGGTGTTCCTGAAACTCAGAACGAATATTTACTTTTAAAAAAATCTGGTATAATTTTACTTAAAAATGATAATTGCAGTATCTTTTTTAAATCTCTATGGTTCGTGGGATTAGATTTCATCAGAGCCAAAAAAATATAATCAGCAGGGAAATAGAATTATTTCGGTCGGTTATTTGAACGATCCATTCCAGCATTTGGCTGCAGTAATTTCGGGAAACCTAGCGAAACGAAATCTGGAAGGTCAAAAAAATTCCACATACATTCTCTACACAAATCATGGTCATTAAGGTAGTTCCATAGGGTTTATATTTTTCTTTCTTTCACACCCTGAGAATGTAATATAGCCTACTTTTTAGAGATACTTTTCAGTATACTGCAAGAGTGAAAAGCAAGAAAAAATAAAGGTTTTCTTTGGGTTATTAATAAAATAGGATAGTTAAAAGTATATTAAGAGAGTAAGAAACACACGAAATTTTGTTTCCGGAAATATTCACGGTATTAAAAATATAGTATGGTGTCACCGTGGTTAATGTTACAAATGAGATTCAAAACCATGGCACGTATCTGGCATTTCTCAACAAAGTCCCTGACTGTAGCCCATCTAATTGTAACTGAGTACATAGTAATGATGAGTGTGAGGTCCCACTTTATCATACATTGAAGTAATAATAATAATAGTAATAATTATACGACTTCTTTTTTATGCACTGTATGAATGTATTTTTTTAAATACAAGGCTGTACAGTATAGTAGTATTTGTAAAAACGGGTAAATCTAAGTTTTCATAATATGTTTTGTTGTTGAAGTTGGTAGGCTGTAATTGTATTGTTAGTTTAGCCAAAGAGATGCGTATTGATATAAGAAGGATGGCGGTGAGATTAATGAATGTTTTAAAGCGCCGTTGTTTGTATTTGACTTCATGAATGCGAGAAGTGTAATTATTTGAGTTGATTCTAAGTGTTAATAAATAGTAGTTGTTATAAAACAACAGATACTTTTGATTTCATAGACAAGTATATAATCAAATTTAATCTGCGAGGTGATAGACAATAAACGTGTGTGACGATATTCTGGGACCACACATTTATCGTCCAAAGCGTGCTATCAAATACAGAAGAGATTGCAAAGAACCTGGAAGGAATGGTAAGACCGACCAGGATTTATTTAATTATCGAGTTAAAAAGGATACCTCGCAGAAATGGAGAGATCTGCCAGGATTCATGTTCGAAAGTAAAGACTTCTCAAGTTTTTTAAATCGGAGCCTCACAAAATTATTTACTGAAAACTAGTTATCTGAGATTTCACTGGAACCATTAGTGGGAATATATACTGCTGTATAAAAATAACTGCAATATAATGTGGGTTCCGTATATAGGGTTAATCCATAGTTATTGCATTATTTTAATAAAAAGGAAATAACTGATTTAACTTTCGGTTATTATTATTATGATAGCTATAGCGATCAACATCGTAGTTCTCACCGAAAATAGTGGTTTCAGCTTACATTAGATTCTCGTCATGAGGAAACCATAAATTCTAAAGCGGTTGTTCGAGGCTATATTAAAACGTTCTTAAGCTCGTTGGATCGAGAGTGCAATCTTATTCCTAGACATAACTTTGAAAAAATTAGAACAATTAGTTACATTACTAGTTGTTGACTTGCAAATAATAGTGTATTGACACTCTTTGTCACAAAGCAAAATTTGATGAATTTCTTAAAATACTACCTGTCAGTGGAAACGAAAAGGAAGATGACTAGTATGCTGTGAATGTCTGACGTTGGCCCTTGGCCCATAGCACAGGAGAGCGAGAGCTCTTTGGCAGCGTGTACCATCGATCATTATTATGACAAGCTTTTTTGTCTTTTTTAAATAACTTGTGTGAAGACAACTGGTTACACCTTTAATACAATCAATTCACCTCGAAGCAATATCAATAAGCAGACTAAATTAATAGCCATAATATTTAAATGCTTATTCGATTGCATTTTTTAACTGAACTTGTATTTGTATGTTTCATTCACTATCTTTTTTTATTTATGAAACAAAAGTTATTAAGACCCCTTACGACAACAGATATTGAGGTTACTTTTACTTTTATTTTCCTAAAATATTATTTTATTACGTTCCTAAGAACTGATATCGGATTTAGTAACACCCATTAATCGTTTGAACATTTCTTCAGCAAATGCTCATGTGAGAAAGAATTAAATAATGTAACGTAATATGACGTCATGTATGACTCTGAAATACTCAGTGTGTAACTAAAACTGCAGAACTACATATTCGCTTTCAAGAACTCAGAACTATCTCGGAGCTGCTCTTTTCGTCACAGCGTGAGCACCAGGCCTGAAGATGACGGCAGAGTTAGTCACCGAAAGCTTGTCTTTCACCTACACAATCCGGCAGCGAACCCGCGAAGATTATTTTGCAGTAACACGCTGGGAAAGTTTTCGTTCATGGTAGCATTTTACTTTACGTTGTTTATTAATGCTAGGGTGTTTTTTGTCACAGAGGATATCATTAACACAATTCGAAGGTTATAAACATTACATTACAAGCAATAATTTCCGCGAAGTGGCTCAAATCAATTACTACAAAAACTAGTGCTCTTGAATCAATAGATCTAACCAATTCTCCTGTCATTACAAGGCATGGGCGCCGGCAGGATTGCTTCTAGGGGGGTGCACCAGGGCTGCATTGGTGCCCCCCCCCCCATATCGGCCCAAAAATTTCCGGGCTGGGCGACCTTTTTTTTAGCTCTACTACTGCCCAGACGGCGATCCGGGATGTAGGGGGGTGCACCAGGGCTGCATTGGTGCCCCCCCCCCCTATCGGCCCAAAAATTTCCGGGCTGGGCGACCTTTTTTAGCTCTACTACTGCCCAGACGGCGACCCGGGATGTCAGGGGGGGTGCAAGTGCACCCCCTTGTACCCCCCTCCCGGCGCCCATGTTACAAGGCCCAAAGTAAATTAACATTCCAGTGTATAGCTACTACCAGCCGCACTGTCTGACCTTTCTCGAAGCAATTCGGTCTATTTTTGTACCTCAACTTCTTCAGTCGTATTGTAGATATGTCTCAAATTCTGTTAAGCATAGATATCAGCAGTCTTAGCAAACATACTAAATTCTGTTTCGTTACTGTATTTATTTCGGATGTTATTCATATGAAGAGTTCAGCGATTTTGTCACTCACTCGTTGACTGAAGATCTTCGTACTTCCCGTAGTCGTAGAAGGCTAAAATTTGGTACACAGATAAAAGTTTACCCCTATATTGTAAGAAAAGTCTGATTCTCGTAAATTTCCATATGATTACCACTTACCCACCCCTAACGTGAATTCGCTTACCGCCCTAATAACATTATACATCTCAGATTTTCGTTGCAGACAAAACTTATTACGTTTAAATAATGTGTTACATTTTACTTCCTTCCTTTCCTTACTTTAGAAGTTAGCGAAATTCATTTTTTCCGACCACAACAATCCGACTTCAAAATTTTACTGTAATTCCATTAATCCTAGAAACAATTAATTTGGTACACATACATGGTTTTATCTCTAAATCATAAGTCTAGTATTGGCGTTTTCCCGCGTATTTATTTAATTACAATCCCAATATGAAAAAAATTCTGGCATATATTTGGTTTGCTTTGCTTCGGATGAAGCTATATGCCAGAGATTTCTTAAGTACATAGAGATAAGCAAGTTTAATTACCATCTAAAAATTTTACTTTATTCCTATGTTTAGTTTGGAAGTTACTCGCTATTTACTTATGGTGGTAGTTAAACTAGCAGCATTCTGCATTGTTAGGCTGCGGCGCACACCCATTGTTTGAATATAGTGAGGCATTGTTTGTAACGTATATTGATGTCTTCAATTCTGAAAATGTTCTTATTCACCTATTTTCAAATGAAGTCATTACATTTGAGCGACGATTTTGAATAAGCTTCCACGGCCAAGTCACCAGATTTTTTTATTATTATTATTCTAAATAAAAGATTTATAACATCGAAAGAAACCATTCTGAAAGTGAATGCACACTGCAAAGAATGGCTCAGAACAAGATCTCATAACTTTTTATAACAACCACAAGATATGGTCTGTTTATACAAGAATTGTGTTTGTGGGATATAATCCGTGCCGAAAATATTCTGCGATTCTTGAAAAATAATTTCTAAACTCCAGCATTATCAAAGAAATCTTATACACAAATAATTACTTTCTTCTAAAACAGTAAAAACATTAAGAATTTCCGCCACATTACAACAATTTATTTTCGTGATGATGACCATGTGGACTAAAGCATAAGATTTAATAAAGATTTAAAAAAGACTACAAGAGCATCATGGCAAACAGAAAGTCTAACCGAAACGCTTCAAACTACTCGATAAAAGAATAATGCAACATATCAAAGAGAGTTGTACGAACAATGTGAGCTACTTTCTAGAAAATGACGGTATGCAATGAAACTAATCTATGTCACACATCAATTACCTCACATAACCTCTTGGTTAAACATTTATAACGAGATAAGTATTCTCGTTTCATTTTTTACTAACCAGTAAACAGCTCTGAATTTTGGCAAATCAGTAAAAAGTGTTTTTATATACTGCATTGGAGAACTGATAAAATAGAATATGATACTGGTGATTGATTAACCATATTTTGACAGTTATTAACCGATAAAAATATCAGTCGGTATGTCAGTCGATATAAAGTAAGGACATATTTTTGGTATTTGCTATGAAGCACGCAGTGTTGTTGACCAACTAAATAAATTTGAAACCTGCCAAACTGTAAAAGATATTCGGTATTAATGATGAAATTGAAAATTATGTAAAAGCTCGTAATTATAATTAAAGACTGCACAGGATAGGAATATTCTTCCACCCTCCCCAAATACTTAAATAAAAGATAACAATGCTCAATCAACTGTTCAGTACTAACGAAGGAGTACCATTAGAAACTACTGATTGCCTTGGGATGCAAAGCAGTTATGCATTTCTTACGTTATATCAGGAGAAAAGGCAACATACTGATGTTGATAAGTGAACATCAGAAACGAGTATGTGGCACAAGAATGTGAGAAATGGAAAATAGCTTTGGAGAAGAACATCATTTCTTTCTGTAATTGTTGAGAATTTTGACATGCTGGCAGGATAGCGTAGTGACTGTGTTAGTATACTAGCTATTGTTTCTGTGTGATATGTTAATGAGCGAAAATAGAGGAAATTTCATGGCTTAAAAAGAAAACTAGTCAGAACTACGTATCGCGTGATTGTTATTAGCTTTAGAAGATGTTTAAAAGTAAGAACAACTCAGCACTTGTATAAAGCTAGAATACTTATTTAAAATTTACTAAAATCTAGACGTTCACAATAACAGTAAATAAACTTGAGGTACAAGATTCATTTATGAGGTTGAGTAAAAAATTTTTTCTACATAAAAATACAGTTTGACTTATTCATTATTTTTCAATATAGTCTCCGTCCATTGTAATGCATTTGGTACAGCGGTCTACAAGAATGTGTACTCATGCCAGAAAGATTGTTTTCGGTTGGTCGTAAAGCCAGTGATGGTCTGAGGAAAATCGACGACCTCGCAAAGCGTTTTTCAACGGTCCAAACGAATAAAAGTGTGACGGAACAAGATCTGGACTGTAAGGTGGATGTTCCAGCAACTCAAACTCCAATTGGTTGATGATTTCAAGGGTGAGTCAAACCGTGTGAGGGCGAGCGTTATCGTGCAACAACAACAACACTTTCTTTGACAAAAGACCTCGTCGTTTGCTGCGAATTGCTCGTTTAGCTTTGTTAGACAACAATACACAGTAATATTCTTCGTTGATAGTTTTCACCTTCTCCAAGTAATCTTCCAGTATATGCTCTTTTGCGTCCGAAAACATGGTTGGCATAACCTTTCCCGCCGATGTCACAGTCTTGAATTTTTTTCTTCACCGGTGATTCAGGGTATTAACACTCCATACTCTGGCGTTTTGATTCTGGCTCATAGTGATGAGACCGCGTTTCATCACAGGTTTACTATTCATTCAAAAAATGAGTCAGCTTCTTTATTGTAACGTCGAGTAAGCGTTGGCAGATCTCAAGACGTTTGAGTTTGTGTTCTTCAATGAGTTGTCCTGGCACCCATCGCGAACAAACTTTGCGGAAGCCGAGGTCATCACGGATGATGTTATAGGCAGAACCATGACTGATTGTCAAAGTAGACGTTACGTAATTGATAGTAACTCGCATGTTTGTGAAAACCATCAATCGAATTTGCTCAATTTTGTCCTCCGTGGTGGACGTTGACGGATGCCCTGCTCTTTCTTCTTGATTAACAGTTGTTCGGCCACTTTTAAACTTTTCGATCCACTCGAAAACACTTGTCCGCGATAATTTACTGTCACCATACTGTGCCAAAAGTCTACGACGAATTTCAGCTCCTTTTACTCCTTCTGACCAAATAAATCGTATCACTGCCCTTTGTTCCTCCTTCGTGCAAACTGCTAGCGGAGCGGTCATGTTTATGCTGTCACTGCCGGCTCAATATTATTGCGATCAAGGTCCAGTAAGGTATGCCTCGCCACAGTAGTATCAACTGTAAACACGCATTCGCAGAAATCAGTACGACTACTGAAAAAGTGTTTCATTACGAAAGTCCGCATAATTTTTGACTTGCTCTCGTAAAATGAGGCACGGTACAGTAACAGCTGTCACAGATGTTAAAAATAATTTAAGATGGCATCTACACCACTGATCTTACCTCCTTGTTGCTAATAACGAGTTTAAGAGAATATAACTATGAAAATGAAAGAGGTAACAAGCAAGATGATCCCATCTCTCGTAATTTTTTTTAAGTTGTCTTGGCGATGGCAGTGTCAAAGCTAGAAGATGCAAAAAAAGGAATTACAATCGATGGCCGAAGACTTGAAAACCTGAGATTGATGAACTCTATACCTTGGTTACCGATCTCTACTTCGAGTGTAAAGCAGTCGGCCTGAAAATGAATCTATTAGAAAAAAGAGTTTATGTCTAACATATGGGCCTCAGAGGGGAGTGTACAACTTAATAATACATATTTAAAAAATGTCAGTGAATACATTTATCTCTGCCAGGTTGTAAATATGCAACAAGCTGTGTTATCCTCAAATCTAATATGCCAACAAATCTGAAGAAAGTAGTTTACGATCAGTGCATTCTTCCTGTGCTGACTTACTATTGAGAAACGTGGACACTAAATGAATTTACGCAAGGAAAACTTAGAACAGCCCAAGCGGCTAAAGAAGTATTAATGCTAGGTTTAAGTAGAAAAGACAAGAAGACAGCAGCCAACATTAGGTCAATTACAAGGTTCATGGACATCTTGGAGAAGACAACCTACTTGAAGTGGCAGTGGGCCTATCATGTTACTCAGATGAAAATCAAAAGATGGACAAAAATAGTGTTGAAGTCGGGTCTAAGAGATCACCAGAGACCGAGGGAAAGACCACCAGATCGATGGGAAAAAAATATCTGTGACATGAAATGTTCAGATAATTATTAATAAGAATTTTCTGAAAAGGAAAATCCGATTGCAGCAACATGAGAAACTAAGAAAAAATTCTCAGGTATCAAAGCTACTTTAAATTGTATTAAGGATCGGAAAAAAAACAGGAGATTTTTTAATGATACACAAAAGATTCACATCTCAAAATAGTGAATTTAGTTTCTGCAATAAAAGAAAGATAATTCTTCAGCTATAGTTAAGTAAAAGTTATTTGGTTCTAAATTAATTTTATGCCATCACATTTGGATGATGAAAAGAATAAAACCCTTTATGAACAAACACACGTATTCATTAAAATCAATAAGATTTGTGAGAGCTGTGAGGTCTAGCGATATAACGGAATCAAATGGGGGGAGGCGGGGGGAATTTCGTATTTTTTTTCCAAAATAATACCATCAGAAAACAAAAATTTTGAAGTTTTTTATTCGTAATTAAAATAAGCAGCATGTCAGATGAGATGTAATGAACATAAAGGTGCGAAAATGCTTTTCCTCTGGCGGTAAAGTACTCCAAAAACTTGGAAAAGTATTTATCTGATTAGACGAAAAATAATTTATTATATGTACAGTAATGAAATACTATTCTAAAAATGCATATTGAAATATTAAAAATTTAAAATCTTCCACGATGTTTAAAAAAAACGAAAATAATAAGAAACTTTTTTGGAATATGCAAAATACGCCCTAATAGCCGGTAAAAGGTTATTGTGACATTTGTTTATTTAACAGTTAATTATAAATACTCCAGATGTCATTATTTCAGTATCAGATTATTAAATATTGGATTAACATTTTCTTCAATGTAATAGAAACTAAAAGTTAAGATAATGTATTACGAAAATAATTTCGAAAAAGAAGAAAATATATTTAAGAAATCGATATAATGTTCCAACTGTTAACTACACTACAATACTTGGTGAACGCACATAGAATATTCACATTGAATATATTCATTTTAAGAGAGCATTTGTCCTCGATTATCTAAATGCCATACAGTAAATGCCACTACAGTAATATAAGCCCTCTTGAAGCGACCTGGAACAATTTAGAGGGCAGAAAGTATAATTATGCCAAAATATTTTTGTCTTCCGGAAAGTCGCGAATGAGTTTCGTGTAGCAACAAACAAATATGAAATATCGTTATGCTTGTGGTAAGTATATGTTAATATCAGAAGAAGAAACTGATATCAGAAAATGATATTCCTCCGTTATGGCTCAAAACTTATACGTGAGTACCTTCTCGTACGGGTATTTATTTTATTGTTGCTACATGCTGATCACTAAGGAGTATAATAAAGTTTGTATATAAATATCACATACTTTCACTTATTTGTCCTCGTGTAGCATCAGTTGTAAAAAAATTAT
>JARYHS010013774.1:0-28031 GCA_031002005.1 Vandiemenella viatica | reverse complement strand
TGTCACTGTATCTTGTATTCATGAACAAAATGATAGGCTATAATGAATATCCAGAAGAGTGTTGCAAAATTATTTATTCAGCATGAATAATGTATTTTGTATGTATGTGCAAGTACACAATGGCTTTAATGTAAAATATAAAAATAACAGTGTAATTTATTTGAAATTTGTATTAAGTATTAAATTTACATTTCACATAACATAATCGTTGTGTTGCAAAACCATCCACTGCTTGTCCAACTAACGTGCACGAATCATGTTTGATAAAAATAATATATCATTAGCTGCAAACATGGCTCACTATACAGAGTGGTCATCACTGTCACTACTACTACCACTATCACGTTCCATATCTGAATGGACAGTCTGCCAAGTAAGTCCATCACCAAGAGGTTTGTGTGATGATGGAAGGAGCACACATCTCCAGCCTCGTCCTCTGGCCATGCCCAGGAAGTACCTCCAGTTTCTTCTGGGACCAAAGTTGTATGGGTTCACATACACCTGTGACAGCAATAAAGAAGTTCGTCCTACTGTTAATAGCAATATTATCAATGGGTTGCTTTTTGAAATGATATAAATATCCAGTTTTAATCTTTCTTTCACCTCCATTATGAGTTGGTCTTAAACTTGAAAGCTTTTTATTTCAATTAGAATGATTTCAGAACAGATGCATGTTAGCAAAACAGGTGTCAATTTCTAGATAAATGCCATTTAACATATGATATTCAACTTCTTCAGTGGAGTGTAGATACATCATAAGTCATCAATGAAAACAAATTTTCATTTTTTTTTATTAGTAGAATCTGATACCTGGATTTTGTAATTACTAAAGATATGATAACATATCCCTAATTTTTAATAAATGGATAATGGAAACAAAGAAATTGCCATTGGACACTAAGAATTAGATAGGATAGGAAAAATATACCCGTCACTTACCACACATGAAGGCAGGAGGGCAAGAAGAACAAGTAAAAAACACAAACAAATTGCACAATATTTCGGCATGAGCCTTAATCAGGTGAGGGGCGAGACATATGGCAGGGGAAAGATGTGGTCACATCTTGACCCGCCACATGAATGAAACAAAGGCGGAAACACAGGGTGGGGGTGGAATTGCAGGGGGTGGGGCGATAAGGTTGACCAATGATAATAATGGAACAAAATAATCTTTGTGTAACACAATTCAAAATTTTATTATTATAATTTTATTTAGATTGGTTATTGGCAAACATAAATTGAGGTAGAAATATATATATAAAATATAATTTGAATAAATGAAACTTACATATATAAGTAACTGACTCTAAAATGAAATGAAAGATAGTAAGTGACAGGGTTAGCATAGGTTTAGGCCAGGGGTGAGTCTGGTGTCAAGGATATGTTGTTAGGCTAGTTCCAATCTGCGGAGTTCTGAAGGGATGGTGGTATTTGGAAAAACTCTAACTGTGAAACAGGTGTTGAGGTTTTTCAAATCATGTGAATTGGCATGAATTGCCACTGGATGGTCTGGGTTGGAAGTATAAACTTTTTGCCTGTGGCCTTTCGTCCTGTAGGATAATTGTTGAGTGGTGAGACCAATGTAGGAGGCAGGAGAGTTGGTAAATAAGGTGAGTGGTAGCACATGTTACAGGAAAATCCTTTCCCATAATTGGACATGCAACATGTGCTACCACTAACCTTATTTACCAACTCGCCTGCTTCCATTGCACTGCCTCCTACATTGGTCTCACCACTCAACAACTATCCTACAGGATAAATGACCACAGGAAAAAAGTTATGCTTCCAACCAAGACCATCCAGTGGCAATTCATGCCAACTCACATGATTCGAACAATCTCAACACCTGTTTCACAGTCAGAGCTGTTAAAAGTTTTTCTGAACACCACCACCCCTTCAGAATCCACAGATGGGAACTAGCCTACCAATATATCCTTGACACCATACACAACCCTGGCCTAAACCTACTGTAAGCTACCTACTCTCTATTTTCGATATTCAGTCAAAATCCAGCAAAGTTTGAGGTTAACATCAGTACACGATTCCATAGTTGAAACCGAAATAACAACACTTTAAGTTCAGAAAAGTAAATAAACAATACATAGCAACCATAAATAAGAAGTGTCTAGTAAAATATAAACCATAAACTTACCTAAATGAGCATAATCCATAATAATCCTGAAGCCAAATACACAGGTTTGTTTACCCGACCACAGCACTAATATTCCACTAAATTAAACACTGGAAAGCACTTTAATAATTAGAATTTCACCATCTGATATTAAATTCACCAATAACTCGCAGTTCCAGACCAATTTAAAGCAGTGAATATGATTTTTAAAACATCTCCACATGGGATTTAGTTCAATAATTAATTTCAGCACATCTAAGTAATTTCAGAGTGTAAGCATCTTAGAATTTTGGTTAAATTCTAGCCTCTCACCTTTAGACATTAGAGGGAAAGTTTACTCTGTAGTAGAAGATAGTTTCGTTTCATGGTTAGGTTATGAGAGTAAGGCTTTGTATGGCATAGAGATACCGTAACCTATCACACTAAATAAAACCTTTTAGGGATAATAAATGCACCCATAATTAAATAAAGGCTCTAAATAAACCTTTAATAACAAAAAGAAGACATCAGGTTGGGAGGAAAGAGATTAAATCCCACAACTTCAATTTCAAATAATAGATTTTGATATAAGTTAACTTCGTAGTTTCTAAACCAATTTGAATGCAGTAAAGACCTTTAGTAGTTGCTAAACGCCGAATATAAACTCTGAATAATAATAAAAAACTTTTAGTCAACTGGAAATTAAACAATCAGTAATAATATTACCTTGGACTTAGGAATTGCTAACTGGGGAACATTTTGTCATTTTAAACCAATTTTAGGAGCAATAAAGTAACTTAATAGCAAATAAACCAACTAAAGTAACTTTCTGTAGTGATATTAACACCTTTTACTAACCTTTGATATGATAATCCATAATAATCCAGTTCAGTGCACAAGTAATTTCTAATATTTGGCATTTCACTGTTTTAACATACTTTCGAACCAAATAAAGTAATTGTAGGGAAGTAATCAGGCGATTAAAAGATAAATTCACTAAAATTTCGTAGTTTCAGGACGTTTAAATAACTTAAATCAATTTTTAATGCTTCGTCAGTTGCACTTCACTCTAAATAATTTTTATCTCAAAATCCTAGAGGACATTCAAAATAAAAAGTAGATTTCCGGAAAGAACCAAAAATCTAAGATCACGTATAATTATTTCAAGTAATTACCAGCAATAGAACCGATGCTATAGAGATCTTAAAATTGCATCCACGTGTGGAGTTTAGAAATATTTTCCAACCGATCTAAAGTAGATACAGAGATGAGACAACTTTCAGAATACGCGATTTAATTCAGAGAATCTCGTGGTAATTTTATATTTGCAATAAAAGTCCTAGAAATAAAGTTATAAAATTAAAACAAAAATCACACTTTGGTTACAGCGTGGTTAATCTTTCCCTGCACCAATCTTAATAAAAATCACACCAATAAACTCGCGAATTTTTGTAGATCACAGTGAGAATAAAATAATTTGCATAAATCGTGGCATTAATAAAATGACGAAATGTAGAAATTTTCAGCATAATAGTAAATCCCCAGGTAGGAAAGTAGTCCACTTCTACGCTGGGAACTTTTAAACCAGTTGCTTAAAATTATTCATTAAATATTCACTATTTCACAATTAAATATGTCGAAACACTGCCACACTTAAAGTTTTGGATAACTGTTTAGTTACTGAGATATTTCCGATCTAATTCGTTAAAGTGTGGGCAGAAAGCGGCGTTCTGGCTCTGACGTCAGCGAAGGTATAAATTAGAGGCCGAGGTGACGCTATTGTCTTTTTCCGGGTTGCAGTCTTGTTAGTAAGATGATCTAAGCGTGTGTTGGTGTGTTGGCTATTCCGACGTTAGGTTGGAGTGCGGGAGTTATGTTGGCATTTCTGGAGTCAGCCATTATGGAAGGGGCGTGGCTTTGGTTTGACATGAAACTTGTAACTTTTCTTTGGGGTTTTTCGGTTTACCTCTCTCCATAACCTGTAACTTTTGGATCGATTGTTCGATTAGCCTACGCAACTTAAGAATGCTGTTTGAACTTTGAATTTTCATTTTAATAAACTGGAAGAATTTTGGAAAGTGAACTGTTTCATTTCTGTAGCTGTTACCATACCTTTTCAATATTTGGGTCATTAAATATTGTGGCGACCTGTTAGCATTCTTGTTGTATCCTGGCAACATGGTCAAGTTATTAAAATATGCAACAAACTTTCATTGGACAGTGAGGTGCCACCAAGACTGTTAGATAAGGTACTTAGGCGATACCAACCCCAGTGTCGGTTTGGTTCCTTACATGGGACTGTAAGGCTCGTGTTTGTTCAAATTTCAAACTGTGGAGAGGGTTTACCGATCATCACGGATACCAGTGAGTTTTAACCAAGGATACCATCTTCTTCCGAAACGCCTACATCGACTTCAGCCAACCTGACCACATCACCAACACCGCACGACTGCAGCCGAGGGCAGAGTTCGCAGCCGCCGACGCCTCTTTCACTTCATGGAGTGCTGACCTGCGAGGGTCCAGAGGCGCGGTCGACACGGTTTTCGCCACTCCAAGTCGCCCCATTCATCACGCCGACAAAGGACTGCGAGCCTGCACAAAGTTAAGTAAAAGTGTTTTTCATCCGAAATCGGGCCGCTCCATCCTAGACTCTGGCGACAGTTTAGGCCTGCCGGGAGCATTCTTTTCTATCATCTATGCAGTTTCTTCCTTCTTTTTCGTGCTGCATAGAATCATTCACCTTCCATCAATAGTTGACCGAAATATCTTATGATATTACTCAAAGGTTACAATCACAGTAACCGCATTTTTACTATTATTTATGCCATTACGGTGGCAAACTTGTGCTCGATTATACTGAGTGACAAGACTTTGGGGTAATTTATGTTACCTATCAGCCTAATTTTACCTGGCTTTTCATTTTTTTTCGTGCCTACGAGTGAATTCACAGTGTTTTGGAACTTTACGGTGATATGTAACTTCGATCAGCTGTTTTTTCTGTATACTTCCGACCAGCTGGTGTTGTATGCGACTCAAAGATTTTACTACCACAGAGATTGTACATCTGTGCCGATGATTTGCTGAGACATACTACATAACAAAGATATACTTTTTTTTTCTTTTCTATACTTGTGTTCACCATCTGCTTCAGTGATTGTCTTTGCTGTGTTTACATTTGGATACTTCGATTTTTACAGTGTTTTTTTTTCAGGGGGAGTTAATATTATTCGGGTGTATTCATTATTTTTATTTCTTTCTTGTGTTTTGGGAATTTCCATTTAATTTTTTTGTGTTCTTGTTTATTTTTTAAGCGTCGCACTTTGAAATTTTCGAATCAGCTGTTTGCTGATATCCTGCTGTACCGATTGGTAATATTTTTTTTGGGTATTATTCAACCAAATTCCTTTAATATTGTTTTCTTTGGTAGTATTTCTTTATTGTTATTGTAATTATGGCATCAAATGATGACAAACCTGTTAGAAGCTTAGGAACTAGTAATGGGGAGGGGGAGATATGAGAATTCATTCTATGCTAACCAGATCGAGAAGCTTAATAATATGACACAACAACCTGATGTTCCAGGTTCACAGTCTGCTGAACAGACTGATGAACATCTCAGTAATCAAATGCAACTTAATGTCAATGTGACTGATAATACTTCAGACACCTCACTTCAGTCTACTGCTGATACTATTCCTGTTCAGGAGGAACTTGTACATGATACTCAGCAGACCCACCCTATACAGGTTGCTCATTTAGCAGAAAGAATTGCAAACTTGACTCCTGTTTCTAGTACTGATCTTCCTATATTCCATTCAGGTGAATCTGATGTAGAAGACAATTTACAATTGCAACAGTATAATTTATTACATAATTCTGATACTAACTTACACAGTGATGGCTCACACACTACCTCTGAGAGCGATTTTCGGGGATATGGTCCAGAAAATCATGGGGATAACTGCACACCTGAAACACAAACTACTACTCATCCACCACCTGAAACCACAATTAGTGATATACCATCTACATCTCACTCCACTGTAAGGGGTACTCAGACAACTGAAGCAGAACCTACTACACCAATAAGCACTATACCAACAGAGTGCAGTTGGATCGACACACTTTTTCAACGACTTGATAATAAGTTTGACGAACAAAAACAAGATTTCCAACATCTCAATAAGCAATTTGCTGAACAAAAACAAGATTTCAAACGTCTTGATGATAAACTTTGATAAACACAAGGATGAATTCAATAAAGATTTGAAACAACTAGAATCAAGTTTCAGAACACCCTCAACAATTCGTACAAATCTTTGGAACAAAAACTAACACACTTTCACACAACAAACACAGTCTCTAGACAAGAGATTAACCAAGCTGAAGAGACGTGTGAGGCCAATAAGCAGGATTTACAAAACAGTTACAGACCACCGCACTGAAATGCTTCAGACATTTAACAAACATGCACATGACGTAGATACCCAACTTGAAGATGTTAATATTAACTTAATTCAGTCAGTGATGCATGCTATAAAAATTCCACTATTCTAAGCAATCATTTGACAAATTTTCAAACGGAAATTGTACCTAGGATTGATACACAAGATTCTACAATTGCCAAAATATCAGCTGATCTACAACAGTTTGTATCCACTTCAGCTGACTCTATTAAGTCATACACAATACAGTTTCCGCAGTAAGTAATAATGTGGTTCAAGTGCACAATAAGGTACAAGATTTGCTACCACCACTGAGACAAATGCTCAACAAATTGCAGAGGTACAACAAAATGTCTCTAGAATTGATGAGGATGTTACCTCCCTTACACAGGAAGTTGTAAATAGTAAAGTCCAGTTGACATCATTCAATGAACAGGTCCTCAACATTGATCAGCGACAACAACAAACACTGCAACATGTCTCCATTTTGGATTTGCAAGTACAAAAAGCACAAACAGATATTCAGGGTTGCAAAGCAAGGTGGACAATTAGTTAAGCAGGGAATCAGCTGTTGATCTTAGAACATCAGAATTACCATTACTTGGAAACTCGGAAACATATTCTGCACCCATAGAGGTGACAGAACCTAGCATTAATGCATCAGCTGATCCATTACCACCTACTGACCACTTAGATTCTATTGCAGTAGAAACAACTAATTTTTCCAAAACTGAAATTCAGGTACAGCCCTCAGCTGATCTTTCACAGGCCATTGACCCACCTGTTGTATATAATAATATTGTATCTGAACTTGTCAATATTGAAACTGATGTTCTGCCTGCTACGGCGGAGCCTTCACAAGTGATTAATGATAATGAACATTCAACAGTAACTTTATGTGTTAGTAAAGATTTTATGGATGTCGCTACTGTTCAAATGGAAGAACAGATTCATAATATACAATCAGCTGATCCCACAACACAGGCTGTTTGCTCATATGAGCCTAATATTTCCAAATCCAAACAGCTTGTAAGGCGATACAAGCCTACTTTTGTGGATAAGCTGAAACAGCAATTATTTCAGAAAATGTTTCCTGAAAACATTCATACTGATTTGCCACAAATTACTATTCCTAATTGGGAACAATGTGGTCTTAATCAACTATTTTTCACTTTTATTCTTTTTCAGAATGTAAGAGATTTTTCAGGCAGTGAGTACTTCATTAAATTTTATCCTGATAATTTCAGGAAACCCGTTGCATTCGGTATGGCAAAAGAAAACAGGGTTTCGTTTTCACAAACTCACTTGTCTATGCTGCACCAGCACAATAAGACTACTTTGAGTTATGATTGTTTTGGGAGGGGGATAAAGATGAAAAGTATGTTGAACCCCTTACCATCAAACAGAAGGCCAACACTTTTTGCTGAATGGAGGAATGTCTTAAAACTTAAACCTACTAATCCTCCTGTTCAGGTACACCCATGGGAAATCTACGCTTGCACACAGTCTCAGACAACCTGTGTTACTTTAAATGTTTTTCATTTTTGCACCTTTTTGATAGTTAGTATTTGTTTATCTGAGTCTTTTACTCAGCTGAGTTTGATTTTTGAAGTTGTATTGGGACCAGAAGTTTTGCAAACTCTTTACTTTTCTAATGAGTACTTTCATCTAATAATATTTGAACATCTACCTTGGGAAGTCATATGCCAGATTAGATTGGATAGAATTTCTGAGACACCAAGGGCGGAGCTTATGGATGTTGAGATGGATTGTCAAAGGGATAAAGTTGTTTGTGCAAGTGAGGAAGTTGATGCTCTAGTTAAAGTAGAGGTGGAGATATAACATGTTTTCCTATATTTTTGGGGGAGGCTGGAAGAGAAGAAAGTACCATTTTGGGGGAATGCATTATTATTATTTTATTAATAGGGCCAGGGAAATAGAGTCCTGCCTGCGAATCCCATTATTATTAGGGCCAGGAAGCAAAGACTTACCTGCGAATCCCACATTTATTACCAGGGCCAGGAATCGGAGACTCACCTGCGAATCCCATAATTATTAATTGCATTTCCACCCATCATTATTATTATTATTATTATGTATCAGTGTAACAAAACAAGGCGACCTCCTATATTAAAACACATTAGGCATCACCTAGGGATGACCTCACATACACAAATAAGGCGTCATTGTTATTTCATATAGTTACACAAATTTCATACACAATACATATATATATATAGGAAACATGAGCAGTCAACACACTATAGAGACAAAAGCGGATATAACCAAGTTTGTTACACATAATGGAATCTTGGAGATATGATATTAAAACTGATGTGAGTTTACATTCTTGTTGCGGAAGAATGAATTGAAAGCTATTTTGGAAGTTATGTACTGTCTTAAGTGTTTATCGATGTACCGTAGAACGGTTTTGGGACGGCAATTCCTATAGTCTTGTACACTAAGAAGGTTGAATGATGTTAGTAATGTGATGAGGATACACACATACTTTCAAATATTTTTATAGTAAAAATAAACCACTCTAAGCAAACTTTTTATAATAAACTTTCCTATACATTTTCCTACTTTAAGTAACACTTTCTTCGCTTTGTCTTATTTACCCAACTTAGGTTGAGGATTTTTTTTTTTTGTGCTTTGTTGCACCTTAGGCACTTCATAGTGACCTTAAGCAATCAGAATTTTGAGAGTAATGTTCATTATTAACAATACACTATAACACTTGAACTAACTTTCCTAAACTATAACTGATTTGAGTATACAACTTTTCTTGTGACATTATTCTGAGATATTTGGTCCAGGGGACACACACCCCATTATAACCACACATAACCAGGACCTACCTCTTTTGCAGAATAAGTTGTTATAATATTTATAAAGGATATGTGATTTTTTTTTTTGCACCAGTGTACTGGTGAACACAACGAGGGTTGTGATACTTCAACAAAAAAGATCTTTTGTAACATTTCATACACACATACACTACTTTTATACTCTCATTTTACACAGCAGTGTACTGCTGCTTGGAAACTACGTTTCCTTATAAGTTACAATTTTCCCCTACACATTTTTAGATGTTTCTTTTCTTTGGGGATAATACTATGTAAATAAATCTAATAAGTAATATTTCTTATGATTGTAACAACTTCTGTTGAGTTAAGTGATCCAATAACTTGGCATTGGACCAAGTTCATTTCACTATGTTTTAATTTGATATGGATATGCTTGTATTTTTCTTGTACTTTTATTGTTAGGTTTTCCTTTGGATAAATTTTTGTAACATTACTTACTTATAGGACTTATAACTTGTACTTGTTTTCCATTTTACTTACTATTTGCAATTATTTTATCACCGTTTACAGGTGAATATTTCTCTTTGTTTCATTTGCCAACAACTTGTGAAATTTCATTGTAAATACTATGATTATTGTAATCTTACTTTTGTACCTATTTTGTATTTGATCTTAATTTTTCCTTAGGTATATGTTAGTCATTAAGAACAATTTGGCCGCCACTAATTCCCGTATTTCGTTTTCTGTTTTGTATCTTTCACAGACCAGCTAGCTGACCGAGTTTCCCCAGGCTACTCCTGCTGCGTCAGGAACCGGGGATGATGGACTGTACTCGGCAGAACTAGCCATAAGGCTGTTGGTTTATATAAGTTACGAGCCTTAAAGTCTGCGCCCGTTTCAGGACTTGGGTTTTCACCCATTTAGGGAGTTATGTAGCAAGGGTGTGAGGTGTGAAAAGGGGAAGGTGGTAAGGCCATAATAAAACAGTGTAATATGCAAACAAAGACGTTCACAAGAACGAAAGACTTTCCAATATGGAATTGTAAAAGAAAGATTATTTGTAAAACACCATTTTGTTCCTTATGTTTATGCTTATAAAATATTAAACCTTAAGGTTTTTCTTTCTTAAAACAGATCGAATATTTCTTGTATAATATTTGTCAATGTACTTTTGTAATTTACATGTACACAATTTATGTTTTATATTGATAATATGTTTGATAGTTCGACAATTTTGTGAGAACACACATGCTTATAATTTTGTGATCATTTTTTATATTTTTACATTTTTGTTATTTGATCATAAATTCTCAGTAATATCAATCTTTTAAGAGTGAATGAGTTTGAAAATTTTTGTAATAATCTTGTGAGAGAGAGTTAAAGTTTTGAGATTGTTATAAATGATAATATTTTGTTTTGAGTATGAATGATGGAGAGAGAACCGAACAACAAGAGATAGTTAGATTTTGTGGGGATAAATTCATTTCATTTGTGGAATTTAAATTTTTTTCTTCTGTTTTTCAAAGATATTCAGTAGTGTTTTCTTGGGAAAATAAACCTCAATCTTCGGGGGGCATGTAAGCATCTTAGAATTTGTGGTCTTAAATTCTAGCCTCTCACCTTAGACATGTAGAGGGAAAGTTGACTCTGTAGTAATAGATAGTTTTCGTTTCATGGTTAGGTTATGAGAGTACGGCTTTGTATGGCATAGAGATACGTACCCTATCACACTAAATAAAACCTTTTAGGGATAATAATGCACCCATAATTAAGTAAAGGCTCTAAATAACCTTTAATAACAAAAAGAAACATCAGTTTGGGAGGGAATAGCTTAAATCCCCCAAAGGCAATTTCAAATATAGTTTTTTGATATAGGTTACTTTGCAGTTTATAAACCGATTTAAATGCAGTAAAGACTTTAGTAGTTGTTAAACGCCGAATATAAACTCTGAATAATAATACACAAACTTTTAGTCAACTGGAAATTAAACAATCAGTAATAATATTACCTTGGACTTAGGAATTGCTAACTGGGAAACATTTTGTCATTTTAAAACCAATTTTAGGAGCAATAAAGTAACTTAATAGCAAATAAACCAACTAAAGTAACTTTCCTGTAATGATATTACACCTTTTACTAACCTTTGATATGATAATCCATAATAATCCAGTTCAGTGCACAAGTAATTCTAATATTTGGCATTTCACTGTTTTAACACACTTTCGAACCAAATAAAGTAATTTTAATGAAGTAATCAGGCAATTAAAACATAAATTCACTAGAATTTCGTAGTTTCTGAACGTTTAAATAACGTAAATCAATTTGTTTTATACTTCGTCAGATGCACTTCACTTTTAATAATTTTTATCTCAAAATCCTAGAGGATCTCCGAAATAAAAAGATAGATTTCCGGAAAGAACTAAAAATCTAATATCACATATAATTATTTCAAGTAATTACCAGCAATAGAACCGATGCTATAGAGATCTTAAATTGCAATCCACGTGTGGAGTTTAGAAATATTTTCCAACCGATCTAAAGTAGATACAGAGATGAGACAACTTTCAGAATACGCGATTTAATTCAGAGAATCTCGTGGTAATTTTTATATTTGCAATAAAAGTCCTAGAAATAAAGTTATAAAAATTAAAACAAAAATCACACTTTGGTTACAGCGTGGTTAATCTTTCCCTGCACCAATCTTAATAAAATCACACCATAAACTCGCGAATTTTTTGTAGATCACAGTGAGAATAAAATAATTTGCATAAATCGTGGCATTAATAAAATGACGAAATGTAGAAATTTTCAGCATAATAGTAAATCCCCAGGTAGGAAAGTAGTCCACTTCTACGCTGGGAACTTTTAAACCAGTTGCTTAAAATTATTCATTAAATATTCACTATTTCACAATTAAATATGTCGAAACACTGCCACACTTAAAGTTTTGGATAACTGTTTAGTTACTGAGATATTTCCGATCTAATTCGTTAAAGTGTGGGCAGAAAGCGGCGTTCTGGCTCTGACGTCAGCGAAGGTATAATTAGAGGCCGAGGTGACGCGTATTGTCTTTTTCCGGGTTGCAGTCTTGTTAGTAAGATGATCTAAGCGTGTGTTGGTGTGTTGGCTATTCCGACGTTAGGTTGGAGTGCGGGAGTTATGTTGGCATTTCTGGAGTCAGCCATTATGGAAGGGGCGTGGCTTTGGTTTGACATGAACTTGTAACTTTTCTTTGGGGTTTGTTCGGTGTTACCTCTCTCCATAACCTGTAACTTTGGATCGATTGTTCGATTAGCCTACGCAACTTAAGAATGCTGTTTGAACTTTGAATTTTCATTTTAATAAACTGGAAGAATTTTGGAAAGTGAACTGTTTCATTTCTGTAGCTGTTACCATACCTTTTCAATATTTGGGTCATTAAATATTGTGGCGACCTGTTAGCATTCTTGTTGTATCCTGGCAACATGGTCAAGTTAAATTAAAATATGCAACAAACTTTCATTGGACAGTGAGGTGCCACCAAGACTGTTAGATAAGGTACTTAGGCGATACCAACCCCAGTGTCGGTCTGGTTCCTTACAGTAGGAAATGTAGTATCAAAAGAATTGGAAGTAAAAATGGGTGTGCCACAGGGTAGCGTATTGGGATCATTGCTATTCATTATTCTAATGAATAATTGTGTTGATTGTTTACTATCTGAAATTAGATTGTTTGCAGATGACATAATGCTGTATAAAAGAATCAAAACGATAGAGGATTGTAAACATTTACAGGGTGATCTGGACAGGTTATCTGGACAGGTTATCTAATTGTGTTGGTAAACATGGAATGAAGATAAATGCAAAGAAGAGTCAGCTTATTAGATACACAAATAAAAAACAAAAGGTTAATTATGAATATAAGGTGGGGAAAGAATTGCTTGCTGAAGACTTGAAATGCAAATATCTTGGAATTACTTTTGATAACAAACTTAACTGGGCAGGACACATAGGACAGGTGGTAGGAAAAGGTTTCAAAGTTCTGCACTTGTTGGAGAGAATGATGAGGGGATGTGAAGTCAAGGAATTGGGTTACAAAACTTTGGTCAGACCATTGCTCGAATATGGTAGTGTAGTATGGGACCCTCATTTTACGTATCAAATACAGGAGTTGGAGAGGGTGCAAAGAAGGGCTGCTTGATTTGTTTCTGGAAATTATCGCAGAATGCAATCAGTGACGGATATGATAAAGGAGCTGGAATGGGATTCATTGCAAGACAGGAGGAGGATGAGGAGGGTCATGGGAGTGTACAGGGCATATACTGGTGATGAGGCATGGAAAGATATTGCAATAGGTATGAAAAGTAGTGCATGGAAGGGAAAAGATGACCATGACCACAAGCTGGCACTCGATTTCAGGCACAAGGGTGTGGGAAGATTCTCTTTTTTAGGTAAGGGTGTCAGGGATTGGAATGAGTTACCAAGAGAAATGATGAATAATTTACCGAAAACTTTGAAGGAATTTAAAGATAAAATTTGTATAGGGCAAATGTAGGTGGGTGCGGGGTAGGGGGAAGATGGATGTGTAGGGAAATTGCCACCGGAGCCTGTGCTCCATTGCAATTAAATTAAATTTAAAGTTAAAGAGGTTAATATTGATAAAGGGGGAGGGGAAAACCAAACAGATTGTAAATGTCTATACTCTCTGGTTTTTGCCTTCAATGATTCTAGGAAATGAGTAATAAAGATATCTTTATACATATATTAGAAGAATGATCCTGTAAGATCATGGTCTGATCAGGAAATAATTATTTAATCCTTTGTAGAACACCAACAAAAATTACAACATCCTGCTACAAAACTTTTCTCTGTCACAGATGATGTAAGCACGTGAAGTATACATTCATCTGAAATGGAGACCAAAGAAATTTATGCCATGACTAAATATTTGTGTAAGAGGTTTCACCCTAGGACATTCATGAGGAGAGGGTGCTGTTGCAAAGTTATAAGTAGACATCTGAATTTGAATATAGTAAGGCCAATGGTGACAATCATTGAATAAAACATAGACAAGGGCAACAGGTTGTTGATGACAGGACAATTAACAGTTCATTTATTAGAAGATACATGGCAATCCAAGAACAATATTAAGTCACATTTTGAAAAAGTACTTGAAAATGAGGAAAACTTTCTTCCATCTGTTGGGTGCTCAAAAGGCAATGAGAAGAAAGGTGCATGCTAAAAATCTTAATTGATGTCAACCTAGTAGATTTTATTGAAGTACAGGGGAAGCATGGCATTTCTCCCCATCCAGAGACAGAAAAATCTGTTCCTTCTGCAAGAAAAGTGATGGTGGCTGGCTTTTGGGTTTTATTTTAAATTTCCTTAATAAGGGTAAACCAACCTGAATGTGTATGGCGACGTTTCTTCTGGTCCAGGCTGTATTTCAACTTAACAACGACCACTAGGTACAAAATAAAACATTGAAATTACATTTCCACCATATAGACATGGTCATTTTGGTGGATTTTTTTTCTGGTCCAGGCTGGAGCTAATCCTAACCTCTTCACTTTTGAGATATAATATCCCGAGAACTAAGCGAGATATCAGAAAAATTCCTTTTTTTCGATTTGTTTCGACGAGTTTCATACGAATTCACCATCAAACTTGGCTATGGCGAAATATGTTCTGGTTCAGGTAGCATTTCAACCAACCGCGTAAATTTTGAGATACGATATCTCGAGAACTAAGCGAGATATATATAAAAAAATATTTTTTACTTTCAATTTTTCTCGTCGAGTTACATAAGAATCCATCATCAAGGGTTATCGTAGAATCCTCTGAAATACCACAAATCTCGCACCATTAATTAATAGGGCCTATCAAACTGGCATTAAGATTTCTATTTTACATAATAATAGCATTTTTTAAAAAGTAATATGTGAGGTGGTCTCGCAAATGGATCTAGCGATTTGGATGAAATTTCACATGTAGATAACGTTTTGCTTTTCAAGTTTTTAACACGATTTTTTTTTAAAAAAAAAAAAAAGAAAAGAAAGGAGCACATTTGTATTTGTTTTCTCGAAAACGGCTCTAACCTCATTACGTAGAAGTTTCAGGTACCAGTACGCCTACTGATGTTAGTTAAGCTTCTCTTTGGTGAACTGTGCACCTCAAAACGCCTAGGAAGCCTTCAAGCCTTTTACTTTAATTAAATTTTACTCGAAATCTTGGATATTGAAAAGAAATCGAAAGATACCGAGCGTAGATCGGTCACCCAGGTACTTTCCTTAATAAGGGTAAACCAACCTGAATGTGTATTACGTAATTAGGTGCAAGCACGTGATTGTCTATTGTGCATGGCCACAGGCCTAAAACAGTTCCCGATTTTAGGGTCGAAGATCACGGCACCTTCAACTGATCTGTCTAAACTACAAATCTGAATTCTGTTTTATCGTAAGGGTTCGCTCCATAAAATTAGGAGATAATCTGTCAAATTTAAAGGAAGTAAAAAAAGGCAGAAGTTTCGCACCAACAAAATATATGTCGTAAAAGGGTCAAAGCTCGTGAGGACGTAATCTGATCTGGCTGAATTACGAACTTGAGCTGCATTTCATCATAAGTGTTTGCTCTGTAAAGTGTGAAACATTTGAGGCAAGCTTTAAGGTCTTACAAGCAATAAAGGCATAGATTTTGTGCTTACAGACTACAAAATTTACAGTAAAAAGGGGAAAAGGTCATGATTGCAATAGCCAATATGGCCTAAAAAAAAATTAACCTGTATTTCACGCATTGGGTTCACTGCAAAATTTGAATAATTTATGTTGAGTCTGAATGGTGTTAAAATGCATGAGCATAGACTACACACTGTACAGCAAATAATCAAAGACTGTGACTGTGTGGTCTGATAAAGCTGAAGTATTTACTAGAACCTTATTTGACCCTTAGGTTTGCAGTGCAAAGTTTGGAGAATTTGTGTTTGTTTTGAAAGAGAGAATGTGTAAAGATAGATGTGCATGGACAAAAATGGTCTATAAATATGGTTAAATGATCACAGGTCTTGACCCTTTGACCTAATCTGGCTAATTTACAACAAAATTTGAAAAATTTTCTATTTATTTTGAAGGGATTTGCAATGACAGACATAAACTCATTATATAGATGATTGTGATGGTTCATGTGCACTGATGACAATTTCCTTACTGGCTTACTTTCCCATTTCATGATTCTTTTTTATCTTAAATTCTGAGAAAGGAATATCATGGCTATTTTTGACCTGAAAGAATTTTACCTTTTATTTAGTATTTATAGTAACTTTTGAGGATTTCCATTAGTAATTTATTACAATCTCTGCCTCCCCTACCACAAAATAATTTTCTTATTGAATCAAGTGCCTGTAAGGGTTATCTGTTCCTTTCCATTTCTTTTACCAATATCTATCCAAACTTCATCACCAGTATACACATTCATATTGACATCACTCTCTTCACTGGCTTCTTGCCTTCAAATTATTTCCAAACTATAGACAAGTAACAGGCATAAGTTACTTATTTTGCAACAGATGTTCTATTAAGAATTCTTATTCTTCTAATTTATGTGGAATAGTTAAAACTCAAATGGAATTTGCTGTTCCAGTGTTTATTATAACTTTTTCTTATTCAGTGTTACGAACTAACCTTTATTGTAGGAGATTTCGTCAAAGGATTCCAGAATTTGAGCAGGGTTGCCAACTGCATTGGAGACAGGATGTGTTGATCTGAGGCAGTCCATCTCCATGACATCATGCATCTGGTCAACCACAACCTTATCCAGCATCTCCCATGTTGGTTCTACCTGCAAATCGCATTTCACTCAACATTACTACAGCAGCACCAATGACAGAACATGAAGCAATTTACAAGACAATGTGAATTCGGATGAGGAGATGAGGATAAATAAGCCCATCACTCACCTGAACTGTTCATCACACAAGCATGACAACATCAGGCAAGGTGAACACAAATATACAATACAAATGATGACAACTTAGTCATTTGAGGTCTGCAACAAATCTAAAGTGGACACCAATGGTGAAATCTGTTGTATGAATCATGGTTTATGTAGCATAATCTCTATACCTCTTGCAAGGAGATGGGATTGAAGAATTTTGAGTTCATATTTTTTCCCCAAACACAGCTCAGTAAAGTGCTCAGAGAAGGTCACAAGAAGTTCTTTGTTGAAAAAGAGAAAAATTGTTATAACATCAAAGACTGGATTGTAACGGTAGGAGGAGAGCAGCTGAAGATATTTGAATGTTTTAAGTACTTTGGAAGCACAAGTGAGGAAATACAGTGAAAGACATATCGCTAGACTTACATAGAGCAGCAACATACTGCAAAAATGTGAATACCTATTTTATGCTAATCTTTGTACATGGTTCAAAAACTTGGTTAGTGAAGGAAAGGTAAAAAGTAAATTATGGATACTTTAAATAAATTTTCTGAAGAGTAATAAAATGAAAGAAATGAGATAGGAGGATTGTAAATAATCAGCTGCTACAACACTAGATAGAAAAATCATGGTTACAATGGTTTGGCAGTCATGACAAAAAAATTTCAGAACATCATAATTCATGTACTTTTTTTTTTTTTTAGATTACAACCCTGTTGTCTTCAGCTCTGGTAAGTATTATGTTTAATTTCCCACATCTTTGTTTCAATCTGCAATGTTTACTAATTCCAATTATTTAAAAAAAACACTCACCTTCAATCACTTTTAATGATAATAGCATTAATTACACACCTCAATTTTGAAAGGAACTTGTCAAAAGAATATAATATCATAGACATCTATGCATTTGAATTCCTAAAAAAATTATGATATAAATAAAAAAGAAATAAACTCCATAAAAAACTATATTTATTAAATTGAAACTAAGAAAAGACTGAAAGAATATAAGGACAGAAGTTATTCTCATATGCTGAAGATTCTGTACCCAGATTGTATATCAAATTGAAATTACTAAAAAGTTATTTGTAAAACTTAAAAAAATTACAGTAAGTTTTCAAAAAAGTACTTCCACAAAAAATATATTCTCTGATTTATTAAATTCTCTACAGATGATTTTTGTTGAAAAAATATCTACTGAGGAATGAAATTTGCTAGATCAATCATTTATTTATTTGGTAAAAACCATAGATCTTCAGAATGATTACTATTTTTTTGTGTAATCTTTAAAAGACTGCTTATCACTGTGAACTATTTCCAAAGCAATAGTTTTGGAAATGTAGCTCTGCAAAGTAGTTATTCCACTAAAAACTTTAAAAGTTGTGGATTTTATTAGGAAAAAAACTCAAATAAATTTTCAGGGTCAGCGGATTGCAAGCTTTCATGATTTTAACATATAATTCAGTTTGGAGCTGTAAGAACTAACATAATGTATAATTACAACTTCCTAAGGTAAATGATTCAGAAATTATGAGGCTGTTACCGAAAGACAGACTGAGGAATGAGAGATTTTATTCACCCTAATAACCATGGAATGAAATTACTTTCATAGTGAAAAGTTACCGTACGTATAAACTTTCACAAAAACTGGAGGCTGATTGACAACTGAGTCTACATTTGTGATAGACCTCCTTTATTTATTCCTCATTCCCTAATTTAACAGCCTCCTGCTCAAAATCCAAAACAGTCATTTATCCTTCCCCATCTTAACAGAATCCAATGTCTTCAACATTTCATGTGTCTACTTCTTCATTAATAAATTTTTTATAAAGCAATGTTTCGTTCATATATATTCTCTAAATTTGTGGATTCTCCCTCCTTACTTTCCCTTCTGCTGCTGTGCCAACAAACCTCCCCACTGAACCCCTATCAAACCATTACTTTCCCTGCAGTGCCTTCCAGCATGTATCATACTGTTCTGCTAATATGCAGTTACAACTAAAAGTTCTGTTATAAATGTATGCCACTCATTTGTAATTTGTATAAAGCAAAACTGGTTCATTATTGCTACAGAAATAGTGACCATAAAATCTATCACATACAAACATTACAACAATATAAGTAATTCATTTTAGCTACCTTCAATGTATTAACTGAACAAAACTGTGTTAAATTTCTCTTTAGTACCAAACAGAGGTTGTAAGAACCTTAGAATTTTGGCAAATTCTAGTTTTGCTTAGGCGGGACTTAGAAATTCGAGAAGTCCAATTTTCAACTTTAAGTAATTTGCCTGTAATCTTCCCTACAGAATCAACTTGCCATATAAATCATTTTAAAGTGTAATTATCATATCGGGAAACGTTTGGTTTAAGAGATATTCCCGTTTGTTCAAGTTTTGAAGCACGCGATCAGAATGGTGAAATTCTAAGATCTGTAATATCTTTAAATCGCGTAAAGCTACAACCGAACTTTTATCACCAGCTGTAGTCAGCACTATCCCCGATATTTTGATAATAAAATTAAGTAATTCAGCAAAGTCTAATTAGCGATTTTAATTGAGAGAAAAAAATAAGCTTTTTTATTAAAAGAGATATCAATTTAAATTTTACATCAGCAGATAGCCCTAATTAAGACGATTTCATACATATATGGGTTTCCATAAAAAGTTTTAGCATTTGTCCGGTAATTAAGTTTTTGTAAAGTAGATTGTCGCGGTGTTGTTGCACGCGCGTAAAATTCTAGAACACTTAGGGATTTTACCCAAATTTGAATGGATCACTACGCGAGTCTTAAACAGCTAAAACTTTAAAATTAATTACTCTAAATTTCTCAAGAGACTGCCGTCGGACTTCTAGTAGATAAGTCCAGATACTGTCAAAGTTTGAACATTTTTAATAATCGGGATAGTCAAATAAATTACACATTCTTTGAGCTACGCGGAAGCAAAAAGATGTGATACAGTTGCTGACGTCACTGGTTCTAGCCGTTTCTATAAAAAGACCCCGCCGCCATTATGGTTTGTCTGTTCCTGCCTGTGGTCTGTTCCTGTCCGCGGTCTGTTCCTGTCGGTCGTTTGTTTCGGTCTGTCTTTCGTCGCGCTGGTTGTAGCTCGCCATGTGGGCTAGTTCAACCATGTTGGATCGTGTCGTGTTATCTCGTAACTTCAATGACTGCTAAGAACTTTTAAATTTACTAAAGGGGTTTCGGTCGGTTAGATTTCTCTCCACAATCTGCAAATTTTTGGAAAAGAGAGTTCGATATGCCTGCTCAACTGTAAATGCAATTTTGAACTTTTGACTTTGAAAAATAAAACTTTGGATTTTACTAACAGTGAACTTGTGTACTTGTTGTTAAATAAAACCCTTTTCTCAATTTGTGGGTAACAAATTTTGTGGCGACCTAAGGCATTTAGTTGAGTCATCCTGGCAACATGGTCAAACCAAATTAAAATATTCAGTAAGTTTTCATCGAACAGTGAGGTGCTATCAAGAGTGTAAGTTAAGGCACTTAGGCGATACTCAACCCCGGTATCGGTCTTGGTCCTTACAAGGTGTCTGAATAATGCATACGAAAGAATTAATAAGGGAAGGTATGGTATAAATATGCACAGAAAACTCACATAGTTGGTGCCCATGTACTCCACATAGGTGGCAAAACCTTCATTTAGCCAGATGTCTGTCCACCAGGTTGGAGTTACCAGATTACCAAACCACTGGTGAGCCAGCTCATGAGCTATGGTGGTGGCCGCATTCTCCAAGCCATCAGTCGTCGTGTCAGGGCCTACCAGTGAGTCTCCCTAGGGGTCAATGTTAACATTCAGCACAGTTCTATAGTGTCAAACTATTCTCTACATATCAGAACACAGGAACATTGGTACATGCAGTAAATCTTCAACTACACCATATAACTTCCAGTTGACTTTGAAGTCATGAAAGACACACCGTACAAGTTAGCTAGAAGATAAAAAAACAAACTTAGGTTAGCAACCTCTGTGGTGAAAATTTCAGAGACAGGGGATCATGATTTTGCAAAATCATTCTTTGCACATACTCCCATGAATTCCATAATATATGAGCCGGAACAAGAATTAACAAATGAACAATATGTTGGCTGATCACTTAACCAAGATAGGATATATGAGATATGCAGATATCTAGTTCTGGCACGGGTGTGTGTCTTGTATATTCTCTCACATGTTAAGGGGTCACCTAAAATATTGTTTATTTATTATTCACATTTTGGATAATGGAAACAAAAATACTGCCGTGAGGCACTGAAAATATGATAGGATACGATATTTTGACAAGACATATGGCAGAGGAAAGATGTGGTCACATCCCAACCTGCCACATGATGTGGTCACATCGTTCCCTCTGCCATATGTCTCGCCTCTCACATGACTAAGACTCATGTCGAAATATTGTGCATTTTTTTTTTCTTTTTTTTTTTGTGTGTGTGTGTGGTGCATGTTCATCTCGCCCTTCTGCCTTCATCTGTGGTAAGTGATGGGTATCTGTTTTTTTCACCATCCCATCATATTTATTCTCATTTTGTAACTGTTGGGTCCTTTTATAATTAATATTGCACTGAAGCATTGTTTCCTACTCCATTATAACTTCTATTGCAGTGTACTACTTATGAGTAGGAAAATATAGTACGCATACCGGATGACTACGTGACATGAGACTAAATTACTTCTCCATGTGGCATTGCAGCTAGAGAAAAACTACAAGTAAATAATTTGCTATGATTCAAAGTTCAATCCTGAAGGATAACAACAGAATCAGAAAGAAAGCTGTATATGAAATCTTTGTGTGTCTGCTATCATTTTGAGAGAACCTTGAATTCACAATCAGAGGTAATCTCTAATAATGATAAGACTCATACTTTGTAACTTGATCCTTAGCATATATGTCTTTTTATGACTGAAAGATCAATTACAGTTATACCATTACAATTCGCCTTAGTGTAAGTAGGTTCAGAGATCTGTTAAATACTGAAATACCAAATGTTCCTACACAAAGTGTCAAAATATATGCATGTCCTTCCTACACAAATACAGACTTGAAAACAAGAAACAGTTGCAACATTTTGTGTTTACAAACCTGAATGTAACAAGTCCCCAGTTTTCCATTGCTCCGAACTGGAAATCTGGTATGGCAGCGAGGTCCATTTTAGGAAGTGGATATGGCAAGCCGAAGTACTCCCCGTAGTACTGCAAAATCTGTGGTGTTATTTTCAGAGCATAGTGAGCTTGATGCCTGCCAGAAAGTGGTCATGGATTAACAACAGATACATTTTACAATATATTTCTACTACAAAAACAGTTATAACAAATAAATGTGAAATTCAATGTAAGAAGTCATTATTTTTCAATTATGAACTATTAATGGAAAACCGACTTCTAGTATTTTAGAAACTTTAGGTAAGAGAGGTTTGAAGCCATGACCTGTATGAATGAGCAATCATGGGAAAAAATTAAGGAAATCACAGTAAACTGAAATATGGATCAAACATGCATCATCCCAACAGCAAACCCCAAATGTTAATCCCTCACCCACCAGGAAAACTTTGGGAAGGGGCTTCTCAACATCTACGAGAATAACATTCGCCCCTAAAAGCTTGTTATTATAAATTACAGTTGCTCTTGACAACTCAGTATGCTCCATGACTGAAAGATGGACAAAATACAGAAAGTTATCATTAAATTTTCATTATCAAAGCTATGTTTTCATCAGCTGGTAGATATAAAAAACTTGGAAAATATATGACAGGTTGCAGGTTACGAAATCATGCAAAAAATTGGATACTAGAACGCAGTTGCCATACTTTTTTGTATACTGTTAATGGTTAGTATAAATGTCAATGGCAGTCCTCATACTGTATCATTAACGAGAAATGGGAAAGGAAAAATGATCTTGGTAAGCAGTGAAAACCTAAACTTTGATGCTCAGACCACGATTTGATGACAGGTAAGTCAACATGTCAGTGTCAAATATTACTGCCAATACACCAGCTCAGGGCATTTTAAGCAGTGCAGTAAAGGTGGAAACTACTACTTCACCTCAACCATTAGGTTTGTAGCTAATTTTCCTTTGGAAATTTTAGATGAGGTGGCTTCCACTTGCCTTTCCCCACAGATGGAAGTGTATGGTTGGTTTAGTATGTTGTTTGTGTTGGGAATTAGTGAAAGGGGGGAAAAAGTGTTTAATGCCCCAATTTGATGAACAAACCACCATCAACAGTGCCGTGTGCCCTCACTCCACAACAGGGTGGTCAGGTTTGGGATTTAATCCAGAACTTTAGTGCACAATCTGGTATCTGGGAATGGTGCACTACCACCTCTCCTACCCTACCGGCCAAGTCACGATGACAATTCTTTCCACAAGCAGGAATTGAACCCGTTAAACCTATGTCAAGTGTCAGACACCATCACGGTGGTATAACTGAGTTAACAAGGCATTTGGAGGATACTGGTGGAGATTAAATGTATCTGCAATGACTAGTCAATCTAGTGAAGAAATAACTGCTTTCTGTGTGTGGAATTTTGTCATGCTATTATTATTATTATTATTATTATTATTATTATTACTCCGCGATTCACTAAAAGTGTGTGGCGGAGGGTGCATTGCACCTATCGAAAGGGAAATAGTTTGAAAGAGATATACGGGATGTGGCAGGAGGCACCCATGGGCTATTGTGAGGAACCATCCCAGCATTCGCATGGAGCGATCTGGGGAAACCATGGAAAACCCAGATCAGGATGTCCAGAGCACTTTAGCGAAAGCTACACCTGTTGGATTTTAAGTTTACTCAACCGGTAAATCCTTTCTATTCCATTCCCTAATAACTCGTGGGAAAAATGAGTACAGAAATGAATCAGTTCCGGCCCTGATTTCTCTTATCTTATTTCCGCGGTCATTCCGAGATATGAATGTTGCTGGTAGCAATATTTCCTGGCTGTCATTCCGAAATACGTCAGTCGTGAATTTTTCAATTAGCTACCATCGAGATCAACGCCTTCGGTGTTCCAGGTCTTCCCAACCTAGCTCCTTCAACATTGCACTTACGCTTTCCCTCCAACTATATATACCTGTCATGAATCAGGCGGCTCTTCTTTGGACTTTCTCTAATGCCTCCAGTAAACCCTTTTGATGGGGACCCCATGCAGAACAACAATATTCTAGGTAATGACATACTAGTGACTTGTATACAATCGATTTAACTTCCAGAGTGCATTGATTTAAATTACGACCTAGAAATCTGAGCATATGATTTGCTTTCCCCGTTACATTCTCGATATGCTCATTCCACGACAAATTATTACGAATTGTTACCCCTAGGTATTTAGTGGAATCTACCGTTCTAAGGACAGTATCATTAATTGTATATTCATAGTTAAATGGTGTCACCTTTTTACTTACACGCATGACTTGGCACTTTTTAGCGTTTAACTCCAACTGCCAATCTTTACACCACGCAATTATTTTCATAATATCGTCTTGTAACAAAGCGCAGTCGTCCTGGGCTGTGATTTCACGATAAATAATAGCATCATCGGCAAATAATCTTTTCATCACCCTACTATGTCGCATAAATCATTAATGTATATGAGAAACAACAGAGGCCCTATCACGCTTCCCTGGGGTACCCCGGACCTCACTTCAGTACATGATGAATGCTCACTGTTGAGGACTACACACTGTGTTCTGCCCTTCAGAAAGTCTGCAACCCAGTCACATATTTGTCTAGATATGCCGTAACCATGAAGTTTCCTAAGTAACCTAGTGTGAGGCACAGTGTCCAAAGCTCTTTTAAAATCTAATAGAACTAAATCAACCTGGGATTGCTCATCTATAATTCAGCACAAGTCGTGAATTAGAAATGCAAGTTGTGTTTCGCAGCTTCGGCCTTTTTTGAATCCATGTTGATTTGGGTTTAAAAGATCACCTTCATCCAAGAACCGCATGACATTTGAGTAGATGACATATTTTAAAATCCTGCAAATATTGAAGTTAGTGAGAACGG
Organism: Vandiemenella viatica; assembly: GCA_031002005.1. NCBI lineage: Eukaryota > Metazoa > Arthropoda > Insecta > Orthoptera > Morabidae > Vandiemenella > Vandiemenella viatica. The sequence continues at coordinate 2,733 of JARYHS010013774.1, read as the reverse complement.
CCTATAATTCTGAGGATCATTAACATTTCCATTTTTAAACAGTGGACTTACTATAGTGGTCTTCCATTCAGCTGGTATTTTTCCTTGATCCAAGGAGACAGTATATAATTTCATCAAATACGGTGCAATTTCCTTTGCGTACCTTGAGTAGAATCTTGTAGGAATACCATCTGGTCCGGGAGCCTTATTGGTTTTTACATTCATAAGCAGTTTAGTTGTTCCCTTGACATCAAGAACAAGATCATTCATAATTTTGTCGGTACGATTGTTAAATATTGGAATCTCCTCCGAGTTTTCTTTTTTAAATATATCATTCAAAATTTCTGCTTTCTCTATGCTTGTTTCTGATAATTCACCATTTTCGTTAGTCAGCGATGGCATAACCTTACAAGAGTGTCTTATTACTTTGATATACAACCAGAACTTTTTTGGATTAGTAATCAGATCTTCGGATAAATTCCTGGCTTGGAATTCTTGAAACGCATCGCGCATTGCCTTACGCACTTCCGCTCGCAACCGGACTAATTTAGCGTGATTAGATGAGTCCCCCGATTTCTTCACCATGGCATGTAAACGCCTTTGCCTCCTGAGAAAACGTTTCACTTCCCTATTGAACCAAGGGAGGTTCTTACTGACCTTAATACACCTCGTAGGAACAAACTGATTTAAACCGATCTATATTAGTTCTTTTAAATTAAACCAAAGTTCCTCAACATTTGTATTTAGCATGTACGTTTCAATCCTGAGGATTGCAAGTGCTAGGCTTCTGTTATCTACCATTACAACTGACATAGAAGCGGAAAGTTAGTGTTACTATAAGTTTGTGAATTGTGTAAGCTGTGTTCTGTATGAGAAGTGAATTGATTTTTATTTTTAATTGAACTGAATTTTAATTGCAGTGGAACATATGCTCTGGTGGCAATTTCCCTATTCATTTATTTACCACATTCTTATTATTATTATTATTATTAACACAATATCAATTTACTTGTGTGAAACATGTAATTGCCAAGGCAGAAATATTGGATTGCACTACCATTAATCTAGATCAGGGGTGGCCAACTCGAATGATCTTGCGGACCACTTTGGAAATGCATCATAACTCTGTGGGATGCATATAAAATGATATATTCCCATATTAGATTTAGACCCACTATAGACATATTTTTAGAGAGAAAAATTGAAACATAATGGGTTATTATTATTGTGATTACTATTAACCTTACATGTAAATATAGATAATATAATAATAATGATACTAACAATATCTGTCATATATACACAAGAATATTATTTTAAACACAAAATTAATTTTTTCTCATAATTTTGACAGTTAATTTTTGAGTATATGGCTGTGCAAATAATGTATTTTTTAATACATTGATTTTCACTACTTTGGCCATTATAAAATAAATATATCTGTAAAAGTATGATGGATCTCGTGTGCCTGAAAAATGTTCAACGCACGCGGCCTGCGAGTTGGCCATGCCTAATCTAGATGAATACTGAAAACCTCCTAGAAACTGTATTCAGGATTGCATTAATATCAGGACCAAGGTTTGAAACTTGGTTCATTGTGTCACCCTGAATCCAATACGATGGCACTTTAATGCCTATAGCTAAACTGGTGGGCGATTGCTGGTGAGGAAACATCAGGGGAATGAATATATGCAAATGTATACATTAAATGAAAAATGTTATCTGCTCTGAATGTGTTCCAGGAGGTGTAGGAATTGGTGGTTGGGATTCTGCCCATAACTTACCTGAGTAGGGGCCGCACCAGCATGCGAACTTCCAAGTTGCCAGAGTTTGCAGTTTCATTGCTCTTAGTTTCCCTTTTAGCCCTGGAAGTTGGCGCTGAAGACAGTGGGACAACTTGAGAAGAGCCACTACCCCTAAAGAGATCCTGAAACAAGATGATTATGACAATTATTATTAAATGAAGAACTATAAGAAAAGAATCTCTACATAATATGATGATAGTAAACAGTAACTGCGATGAAACTAAGGAAAATGGAAGCGGCCTCTAGGCGATATAAATAATAAAGAAAAGGGAAATTAACCCACCACATACCAAAGTAGACAGCTGAGATAAGATAAAACAAGAAGGCGGACAAACAAATACACAATATTTCGGTAATGACCTTCTTCAAGTAGTAGAGAAACGAGCCATTAGATTCCGGAAATGCACACACACAGAATGTCATGTGTGCACGTCCGGAACCTAATGGCAATAATGTCTACAGTATCGATCCAATATTTGAGCTTCCCCCTCCCCCCCCCACCCCTCCAGAACTACCATCCGTGCCAGCCATGCCATTCACCAAATGGCTGCCGTCACGTACTCATCTGGCTCCACCTGTGTCCACTTCTGCAAGAATAAGACTGTACACTGAAATATTGCGCGTTTCTTTTGTTTATTCTTGTTTTTGTGTTCGTTGTTCACAGTCGCCTTCATCTATGGTAAGTGTTGGGTCATGTTTCCCTATCCTTCCTTAGTTGTTTTATATATGTTTTATGAATATGTGGGGTGACGTGGAGTGGGTGATAGTTCCTGTAGGTGCTGTTTTAAATCTGCAACAAGTACGTTTGTTTCCAAATCAAGTAACGATAATTTCACACTTTTTAATTTGTACTCTTATCAACAAAAGTAAAGCTACTTATGTATCATTATCTACCCTGTGATTGCTGACGTGTTACTGGCAGACTGCAATGAAGTTTCTGGGATGTAGA
>JARYHS010013772.1:0-19388 GCA_031002005.1 Vandiemenella viatica | reverse complement strand
GTACGTCGTCCTGCAGACGGCCGCCGAGGCGCGCCGCTTCCGGGAGGACAGGCGGCCGTGGCACACGGAACCCACACAGCCCCCGCCCCCACCGCCTCCGCCGCACCCTCCCAGGAAGTCGCTAGCCATGTGCTTCACTAGTACCGGTGCCGCCTTATCGTTGCCGCCCAAGAAGAAGGACATCTACCGGCCGTACTCGCTGGACGACAGACCGAGCCGGGTGCCGGCCGAGGAGGATCTCAGCGCCGCGCACGCCATCCTCGACCTGAGCGCCTCCACCAACGTCGTCGAGGTGGCAGCGCCCAGCAAGTGCCGCCGCACCCTGCTCCTCCTCAGCAGGTCGCCACGCCCACCTCCGTCATCAGGGCGCCCACAAAGACCGTCGCCTACACCTACGAGGCCTTCTTCGTGAGCGACGGCCGCTCCAAGAGGAAGTCGAGTTCGGTCGCTCCCGCGGCACAGCTGTCGGACCCAGCGGCGTCGCGACAGCGGTACACGTGCAGCGAGTGCGGCAAGCAGTACGCGACGTCGTCGAACCTCTCGCGGCACAAGCAGACGCACCGCTCGCTCGACTCCCAGGCGGCGCGCAAGTGCCTCACGTGCGGCAAGGCGTACGTCAGCATGCCGGCGCTCGCCATGCACTTGCTGACGCACAAGCTGTCGCACGCGTGCGGGGTGTGCGGCAAGTTGTTCTCGCGTCCGTGGCTGCTGCAGGGACACCTGCGTTCCCACACGGGCGAGAAGCCCTTCGGCTGCGCGCACTGTGGCAAGGCGTTTGCGACCGCTCCAACCTGCGCGCCCACATGCAGACGCACTCGCAGGACAAGAACTTCGCGTGCGGCCGCTGCCACAAGTCGTTCGCGCTCAAGTCCTACCTCAACAAGCACCTCGAGTCCGCGTGCCTGCGAGAGGCTCCGGTGACCGGTGGCGGCGGTGGCAGTGGAGGCGGCGGCACTGTGCCTGCCCCCGACGAGGCTTCGCGGCCGGGGGCGGCTGCCTCCTGTCCTCCTCTGTCTCCACCCACCCACCACTTCCTGGTCGCCCCTCCCATCACCTACCCCTGCTGAATAGTATGCGGGCGCAATGTGGGCTTCCAAAACGTACACCGCACAGAAGACACGAGTATCACAGTAAACGCAACCACTTTCTTATAGATAATGCTTCATCAAAGAGTGGAAAAAAACCTCAGATTGATCATTTTAACTGATACCGTAAAAATTTGTAAGAAAATTGTCTATTCGATTATTAATAAGGAACCGATTCGATAGCAACTATCATTTCCAAAATAATTCTACAAATCGAGGGATTAAAACTATTCAGTAATATTCACTTCAGGAACTGGTTTACTCCAATTGACTTGTGTCAGTACACCTTCTATGAGCTCGTTGTCTCGGTGTGGAAGCCCTGTTTGCGAATACTGCCTGCAATCCTCAGATTTGAATCCCAGCTTGGTACTCAGTCTAGTCTTTTCTGGTCTGAACTAGATATATTTATCTTTAGTTTTGATTTAATGTGTCATTTGCTCTTCAGTTACTATGAGAGAATCATATTTCCTACTAGTGTAGTCATTAACATCGGTTTATATTTCATATTCTCTACTTTATTTACATGTTATGTTCCAAACACTACAGAGAATAATGCTCTGCATGTTGAGTTTTCATTCTACTTCTTGAGAGCTGACTGTCCTATGATGTAATAGATAAATCACATTGTAAAATTGTACAAAACGATTCTCGAATTCCTAGTCATAAATTAAAATCCATTACCTCCGTTGATCAGTTTGATCAGCAAACTTGTAACATTAGGCTTATGTTAAAATAACTAAATTAAAAAATTTTCTCTGTTTGCATAGAACACAAATTGCCTGGAATATATTTTATATTGAATTTTTTTTGGAATGAAAATTTTTGATGTTAGTATTAAGTGAGTAAGCGATTTCCCTCCGTGAAGTAGTTCAAATCGTGTCCACTGGGGGCGAAATTCTTTAAAGTCGTTTAGTAAAACGATGCAAGTAATCATGTTAGGTCACAAACATTCCTCATAATACCTAGGTAGTAAATTTCTTTATTATAATACTTTAGTTTTTCTGTCTATGAAAGTTTCAAAAAGGAACGAAGCGTTTCACATACAACGAAGTGTAATTTTAAGTAACTTAGTACATTAGTTGGGCTAGAAACTATCGTTATGAGTCAAATAGTGAGACGAAACTAGTCATTTAGAGGAATAACAGAGCGAAAGAGTCTGCTAAGTCATATTCACAAATCTGAAATAAAGCCTTGTAGACTGCACTCATAGAACTGAATGTAGCATAGATTATTTATTCAAACACCTTGCATACCTAAGCCAGTGCATTACTAGTTAAGTACTTGTAAATACAGACTTAAAATAGGATTGGCCCTTAGCGGGAATACCAAGGAACACAAGTCCGACCATATACAGTTTGTAAGATAAAATGCTATTTATGGTTATGTAATATACAGGGGATTTTCTTAACACCAGTGTGTTAATAATCCTTAGCAATTGCCGTTACGGTATGTATCGTATAATATATCGAGAACTATTTTGCACGATGTTTGAAATACATATTTATAGCATAATATACATTTCGGAGACAGTTTTTATATCTCAGTTAGATTTAATTTATTTTTACATTGCATAAGTTTTAATTTTTCCTTAGAACGTAAGAATTGTCCTGCATTCTCGTCTCCATACTTCTTACATTCGAACTGTAAAGCGATTTCGTCGATGCTGCTTTACTAAACACATTCCGCAGTACAGTGTTTCGTTTTCTCCAGGTAACTACGAATGTGCATAAGACAGTCCAATATTTTTGCATAACTATTGTACATAGCAAGAGAGGAGTAATTGCTGTAGTGAGTGTTGTATAAGCAACAAAAGAGCTAGGGATATAGTGCAATAATGGTATTTATTGAGCAGGCACGTATTCCGTAGACCTTGCTGCTTTCGTGCTCTTTTGTATGAATGTGTACGTGAACGCATGGAAGAGTTAGAAAAATAGAGTGTTTATACTTTTAATATTTTTGAGTATACGATTCACATTGCCCAAATCCGTCGCCGCCTCTGTTTTGGTTCTGATTCGTGGCTTAAAAATTGTCACCCATGATTCTGCATCAGTCTGATTATAACTGATGCATTACGACGAGGCTATAATAACTGGTGTTTCCTCCCTCCTTCACACTTATATTCCTTTCACAGATTGGGGAAAAAAAATTGGAGTAATAGAAATGATCATACGGTAATTTCTTTATATTGTAAATATTATTCCTAACTAATTCTTTCATTTTTAATGCATAAAGTTTACTTCACTAACTAGTCTATGGATTTTTTTAATCCGTCTTCGATTTACAATAAAAAAATTCAGCAAATGCTCGATGCATGTCATGTTTTTTTTGGTTTTAAAGTCTGTTGAAATGTTTGCACTGAAGTGGTACTGCCTCTGGTTTTTGACTTGTGCCGCCGCTGAGATATGCTGTGATATACGCCGTGTTGTCTTTACGGCCCAGTAGCTCAGCTGGTGTAATTGTATTGTTGGTGTTGCTGATATGAGTTTGTTCCCCCGTCTCTTGAGACGTCATCTGCAGCCTGTCTCGCCCCGACATCGACTTCTCTTTCTACGCCTGATCCTCGCAATCTCTGCTAAGCCCTCTTTCGAGCCTGTCCCCACAGAGGGAGGCGCAAACTTCCTCTTCCTCCCACCTCTCTCGTGCGTTTCCTTTCTTTCTTTGTGAATGGAGCTGTGTCTTACCGTGAGCAACCGGATGGGTATGAGAAAAGTACATCGACGGTTCCCTGTTTTAATTACACTGTCCGATAGTTTACAAAGCAGTACATGTTATTAATGATTAAAAAAAATCATTTATTTTTGAAATTTTACTACGCTAACATCCGATTGTAACATACACTATTACAACTACAGATCATTTAAAAAATCTACTATCGTTTCTGATTTAGTTGTTTATTTTCAAAAACAAATCTTATAGGAAGTTATTTTTTCGAGAAAAGAGACACGATGGTAATAATGCTAACTTGTATTATCCTTTCATAAATGAATATTTCTTTCAAAAGAGTATTTTAAAACTTGATATCCAATAACGGTTTATCGCAATACTATTGACGAACAGTAATGATATTAACTATCCTTATTTCGCTGACTTGAATTCCACCTATTTATTTACTACGTTCTAATAAACTTGGGAACCACTTGGAGGTAATGAAATTCGTAGCTGGAATTGCGTGTGAGAGTAGAGCAAACAAAAGTCTGGAGCTGGTGGGTTTCTGTAAGCCGAGATTACACACGTAGCGAGGCGAGAGGCGTATCGCTAGGGGGCCAAGTCGCCTTTTTATACCCACTCTCCGCGGAAAGCGAAGTTCTTTTGTCAAGCTGCAGCCCGCGGCTCCAATAAAACGCCGTCCAGCGGTGGAGCGGTTGTCCGCGGCCTGGAAGGAAGCCCAAGGGGCCTCGGCGGATGTTTTCGCTGCGACCACTTCCACCGCGCACACGTAATGGCTCCCCGGGGAAAACCCAGACTTGTGTTTCACCAGTCCGCCTGCTTACAAACTTTTTGCCTTCTGCCCGTCCAACTATCGCTGTTTCCTGCTGAGGTTATGCATCGATTCGCGTTCCCGAACAACACACGCATTCTCTCACAACTATTTTCCTTCTGGTGTTCTTAAGCTCTAGCAGTCAGACATGACAGAAATTTGCATCGGTCATTGGCCCAAAGCTCAATAAATCCATAGTACACTTTTCTGAAAAAACATACTTTCGCAGAAATGCTTAACTAACTAAAGCGTGCTGTTCTCTCGGCTGAATAAGTGAGAGGAATTGAGTTCCGTAAACTGCAACCATTGAAAATTTCTCTGTATTCCTAATTGATACATTGTCATATTGTGTTAGATATCCATCTCGTAGTGAAATATAATTATACTAGTTTAACGCACGTCAAAAATGACGGGTATCACCTATGTTGATAGTAGGAATTTGTTATGAAAAGCTTCTGAGGAAAAACGAATAACTATCTTATTAGTGATTTTTTGTGACATGAGAATACTTTCTGTGATTAGATTCTCGGAACATTTGGTTAGGATGTTATGCATAACTGCACTTGACTTTAAATAACGGAAATTTTTATTGCTATGCAAAGGTATTTAAGTAAAGAATAATTTCAAAAACGAATAAATATTATTTATTCGATTGATATATTTCGTGATTACTTATGTTTCGGGCAACATTTCGCTCATTTTAATAAAATTTCCTGTTTTTTTATCTTTTGTCAAAAAAAAAAAAATATAGGTTATATTGTAACCTGGTTTTAGTAACAGCTACAGAGAATAAATAGTGAACATCGAATGCTCTTCTCTTATTTGAATTTCTGTCTCGTAACAGAAAGCAACTATTAATTTAAACGAGCGTCGTCGTACTGTAATTTTGTAATCTCTTAATCACACTATAATTTTTTATGAATCTCTGTCCATCGTATTTTTGTGCAATACAATAATTGCCTTTTAGATAACATCGCAGTTACTTCCTTTTGACATTGTAAATGGAAATAATATCGAGTTAAATTATTTATTTGAAATTTACAGTAAAATCGCTAATAAAGTCATTGCAGTTATTCATTTGAAATTTCCTGGTTATTCAAGCAGCTCCAGTTAGGGCACCACCGCACTCGCCGAAGGCTTCGCAATCATCGATTTGGTATCCAGCCTCCAGGTTCAACGCATTTTATTCAATTGTATCTGTTCTTCATTTCTCTCATACAGGCACCATATTCATATGTTTGTATAGAAACACTAAACAGTCTTCCAATTTATGATACGGCATGTGTGGGTGCAATCAGATTTACAACTCCCTTAGGCCCGCAGGGCAGACGATCAGGAGCGGCGACGGCAGAACAAGGGCAGACGAGTGTTTTCTCTAGTCAGGAGGTATCTCCGCCGTAGGAACGCTGATTGAACTAGTTGCCATTGGAGAACACGAGCGCCAATCCATAAGTGTGACTTCATAGAAATTTGGCTCATAATGTATTTCAGTTCAAATCACACCGTCCAAGCATCAAATTGTGTGTATTTCGAAATTACATGACACTTTCAATAATCAAATAAATCACAATTTATAAAAATACTCACTTTGTACTGGTGAAGATTTTTACCTGTTGGATAAACGAAACTCAAAATCACCGCATCAATCTACCGAACGATGCATTATGTTTTAGAAAGATAAATATCTTCATATACTATGAGTCTTATTTCATAATTCCATCTCTAGCAATGGATAATGCATCTGTTTTTGCTATCAGCAAACATTAATTTGCAGATAACGATGAAACTAACGAAATGCGCCGTGATTCCAACAGCAATAGAGCTTCTTCTGTGTAGTTCCTTTCTTCTTGCAGAATGCGATCGCTTTAGATTTAGTCCGCGATTCGATTATAAACACGATGTTCCACGCTGGATCTTTCTCATGCATCTAGTCCTCATGCACCATAGTCAATTAAGGCTGTTATTTATTATAAGTATGTCTGATAAGTGTACATTTCACGACGTAAGAATTCAACAAGAGTTTAAGCTACTTTTATGAAGTTTTAAAAAATCAATAATCTCATTAGCTGGAAAACTCACCTAAATCTTCACATAAATTAATTCTTCACTTTATCACAGTAGTAAAATGTAACTCCTAAAATGGTATTCAAGCGGGTTATTACATACGATGTTAAGCAATTTTTCAGTCTATGCATCCCATTTTTATGTCAGTATACGTTTAGCTTATTACTTAATACCAGAGCAATATTTTAGATGTGATAATCATAACTTATCTGATCGTAGAACTTGAACTATCGTTAACAATCAATTTTGGTACGCACGTTAGCACAATAAATTGTGTACTTGTGATAGATATTGCTCTTATAAAATCGTATTTATTTTTTGATATATGTTGTAAGTTTACAGATTCGCGAGCAATAAAAAATTTCGAATCAAAGTTTTTGGATAGTTTTTTACAATAACACACAGTTAACGACGAGTTTTTCTAAACATATTTATTTATCCTATATAGTAGCTATGTCATAAATTTGTCAGAAACAAATCCTTTTAAGAAAATTGTTTGAAAGCTACGATTCACCAAGGGCTTTCAACTCCATTTAGCTATGAAAATACTCTTAGATTTTCATAGATTTAAGAGACGCGTCGACTACATTCTAAAAGCCTTAGCAATAGTTAAAGAAACTCTTGTTGAATTGAAGTCAAAGTGTAAAAGGTGATGGATGATTCATGAAGTTGCTGAACATGTGGCAACGTGCCGCTGTGTTCAGGTTGTTTGTAACATATACTGAGTTTTCTAACATTTGACTGGCAAGAACTGGACTCCAGGATGGCTGGCTTCTGTCAGAGATTCGGCTCAGTTAAAAATTAAAAGCAGACAACGAAAAATAATTGTTTTTCAAATCATAGTTTGATATTTGCGTAGCATCTTTAATTTAATATTTCTATTACATACAACGAATAATTGTCCTTTATCTATAAAAAAACCTACCAAATTACAATGTTAACGGTTTTTTTCTGTTCTGACATACAACGAGCAAATCTTTATTAATATACTTATTAATTTTGCTATTGCAAGAAACTGCACCAATTCAACGGCATTATGATTTACTTCTATCTTTAGCTACATTTATAAAAATACCTTTACACATAACTGGGAAAGGCAGAATTAAAAAAAATTATAATTTTTTTGAAATTAAATTAATTTGTGGAATCTCTCGTTGCAGTCTGAATGTCGTTCCCAGGAAAATGCCAGGTATTCACAAGCAATAAAGAAGTAGATGGGCCTTGCGAGGGGAATTATATGTAGGTAGTTCTTTGAGAAATGATATTTATCTAATTGACCCTAAGTAATGGCCCTCATAATAAAAATATAGCAATATAGATGATATATATATTATATTATTCGAAGCAATAATTATTATAGAAAAACAAGGGAAAATATATTCATAAAAATGCAACGAAACAACGCTTTGCCATTGAATTACAGTCAAAGAAAGATATAGGTAATTTTTTTTAATGGATGATAGGTCAGAACAAGGATTAGACATCTACAGGTTTAGATACGTAGAGAGTTTAATCGCTTATAGCACTGCTCCTAAATTATACCTAAATCCATTTTATGATCACAGCTAAAAGCGGCTGTGCTCATTAAAATAAATCTTAGGAGCATATAGTTTTTTTATCACTACTGATATTAGTGTTAATTTTCATCGAAAATTACGCCACTTTTACACATTTATGCACTAATAAATCAGTAAAGTTTGTACAGAAAAATAAAATTTGCAGATATTTCTGTTTTTTTAAATCGGGTAAAACAATTCCTTTCCTTCGTTTTTAATCATTCAGTTTCACACTCGAGAAAAAATCATTCTCCTCTAGACCTTCCGCCAATACGAAACAGCAGGACGCACGATCTTCCACCGTATGTGAAAAAGCGGATATTTCTTTTAAATCTGCGGCTTCACATAAAATAGTTATTTCACTACATTATTATTCTTGATGTTCCTTAGGGAACTGTTGAGCAGATTAGTATTGCAAATATTACCGTCTGACACTGTTCCCTAGGGAAATAAACTATGACACCAAATAGCACAACACAGTCTCGGAGTGCGTATGACATTACAGAACAGTGCGTTTGCTCTGCTAAAGTTGTGTTGGGACGGATAGGCGCGGGATCATGTTAACTCCCAGAAACGAGGAAGTCAGAAAACAATGGGATAAACTAACAAGCTCATGTATTTATACTTCCTGTATATACATATTAAGACCTTAGTAGCAAGTAATCTGTGTTTATAATTTACTTCTGACAATCTAGTCACCTGTGTTGTTAAGTGAGATTTGAGAATGTTTGTAAATTTTGCTACGGTGTATTCTTGTAAATATTAAGTGAAATGTGTTTGTTTTATAACCTTGGTGCACTGTGTTGTTTTCACTCTATGTTTCTGCCTCACCACATGTTTCTATTTTTACATTGTTATTGTAACTGAACTAGTCAACTTAAACTCACTTCACGACTTTCCTGTATCAGATACTGTATTTGTGTTGTGATGTTAATTATTTTCTGTCACGCCTGCGAGTAGTGTGGCGTGAGAATGTTGGACGGATGTTTTTCGTTCGATAGTCGACGAGGGATCGGCTTCGCCCGACTCCTCGAGAGAGCAACCAGATGGAACTGCCGCAACACCCAACAGAACCCAGTCAAGTGCATCACACTACACAGTGGATTTTGTAATATATTTTCGTAATAAATAGTGTAGAAAATAAGCTGTGTTTCTGTGCACATAATCCTTCGCCATAGTTAGTGCCCGAAATTCCCTTCCTTTATGATATTCTAAATATTTGACTATCAGTACGCCGAATCAAATTTATTTTCAAGGGTTGCAGTTCTGGGGATCTACAACACGTTGTTCTTTATGTATCTCTATGCTTCAATGGAAAACCTTTTCAGAATACCGTAGGAATCTTAATACATTATTAAGAGTCAAAAACATGAATCGCTAAAAAAATCAGTTTATTCACACCATCGCCATCTATAGTAAGTTCTAAGAAATTTCAGACTACCCCCATTTTAAATTATTGTTTGTACAACATTATTTACAGAAGTTTTCCTTTTACCGGCAAGAACGGTAGTATATCCCGAGTCGTAACTAACCTTTATAAACTTATATGATGACAATAACTGCTTGTTTTAAATGTAGCTGAAAAGACTAATTTAGTTGATACTCATTTTCTCACCATTACAACAACTGCTTCCACACAAATGTTCAGACTGATACACCCATCTAACTCGATTTAGCATTATTTCTATAAAACATGTGCGCCTTTCGTAGCTACAAATGCAGTTATCACATGTAGCTACTGCGAATAAGGATATTATAATGAAGTCAAACCACTATAGAACATAATTCTGACACATCTGTATATACACAAATTGTGTTAGCTTTTAAATCTCTTTAATTCTCTAGTAGAAATGAAGTATCACAGAAACATAAGTACTGTTGATAAATTTACTGGGTAGGAGTGAAGGATTTCCTTTATATTAAGTACATATATGAAATTAGTGGAATTCACAAGGATACTTCTCAAATATTCGATTTTGTGTGCCCTCAACATAGTAAAATTATAACACAATGTCTGTGTTTATGATGCTCAAATTGCTTTTAATCATCGTAATTCAGGAATCTCCTTTCTGAAACTGAACTTTTCATAGATAGAAATGTAAGAGAACTTTTTACTTGATACATGGAAGTGGATAGAAATTACGGTTTGCTGCCTATTCTTTCCTAAAGCCAGGTTTTACATAGCATACAAAATAACATTTACAACATAAGTACAAAACAACAATCGTTAGTCATTTGCTTTATATTTAGAAATTTTATATATTTTTACAAGATTAATTGAGACTTTTATAGGATTATTTTCTATTCAGAAGTTCCTTTTTTAATGTTTTAATTTAATAACTGAGATGGAATGAGAAAAAGAAGAAATGGATTTCGTGTTTCTGTAAGCAAAATGAGCTCAGTCTGTTCAAGTATCTTTATTGTTACACACTAAGCATTGTTACTTACACAAGGTTAACGGAATACAGCTGGAATTGTTGTAGGTACACTGCCTGCCGTAAACACTAGCTTTACATGACTCTCTTCCGACTACAAATAATGTAGACAATAATGCAGTTATTTCCAAGATGTCAACCCCGCTGATAAATTTCATTCATATCAGTGTGTTGGCAAAAAAAAAAAAAAAAAAAAAGTGGTTTTCCTGTTTTTAGCACCATGATATGAATAGACAATTATATATTTAAAAAAAAAAAAATCGGTAAAAATGCTAAAGACCTCAATAAACACATAAATTAATATTTATAATTAATTAATAGTTACTTTGAAACTTGGGTGAGACGTTCCTTGCCAAATAAATATAATTAACATGAAACCAAAACATTCACATCATTACAGTATTTTACACAGGTACGGAAGATATTTGGACTGCTACTACAGAATTCACAGTGTATGAAACTGAACTGATTGTTCGTATAAATACTTCGGTTTATAAAGTAGAAATACATATAAGTAAAAAAAAAAAGCATTTTCTCTATACCAATTTCTCGTTTGTGGGTAGTGTCTAAATTGTCTTCGCGGAATTCGAAAAGTTCTGTTAGAAACATGATGAAGGCGACCTCATTTGAAATTATATAAGCTTATCCAACAAAAGGAAAATTACAAAGTCAAAAAATACACCATTAGAACATCTCAGCCTGTAGGACAAATCAACATAGTAGCAATTATTATCAAGAAGAACAAAAATGAGACCTTCAAATGCAAGGTAAGTGTTAATGTACGAAAAAATACCATTTAGCCAACAATTGGATGCACCTCGTATTTGTATTAACCTCACACCACCAATCGTGACTTTCCAAATGATAAAAAAAACCAATTCTCAATAAAAGTAACATTAGCTAGGAACATTAATAAAGCACAAGGTCAGACCCTTCAATAGGCAGGATTATATTTATCAGAATCCGTTTTTGAGTATGAATACACCTTCATGGTTTTTTCACAAGTTTGTGGATTCATTAATATTTATTTTTGTGTTAGATACACATGCGGGTCACATTATAACAGCTAATACTGTTTTCAAAGAAGTTTTGTAAAGTAAAGACGATTGAGATAATAATTTCTGACAAAGCCAATATTTTTTTAAATATTTACTTTTTAAATGATTTACAATTAAACATGTTGTATTTAATGATAACGACTTTTTACAGTGAAAGTGATATTTATTACTACTCTTCAAAGCAAAATACCTATCATTAATAACTGGCCCCAAAGCCGGTCAAATATCACAGGTTTAACGGGGTGTTATGGTAATTTATTTCTCTCTAGTTGCTTAACTAAATAAAATTGTTATAAAATAAAGCTCGTTTTAATTTATCGTCCCTTGTGCTGTAGCAAAAACCTTCAGTTGTCAACTTGGTCCAGGTTGGATTTCAGCCTAACCACAATCTCTGCTAATATTGCCGCTAGAAAAGCAAAGCTTCAATCACACGAGAATTAATACATTCCCTGTATCGCATGTCAGTGTCTTCATGCATCGCGATATAAACTTGATCCCAAATCTTCATAGGTTCTTACACCTTTCTTTCATGTTACCTATGATGAAGATCGATATTTTAACTGCTGACACAGCTTACATCGGCTGAAATAAAGACCCCCGTGAAAACGAAGGATGGTAAAAATAAATCTTAACAACTTACGCAACGCCACGTAATATTCATATATCGCTATGAATTTGGAACTTCTTTCATTCGAATCATGTAATGATTCGGTTAAAAAAACCTGATAATTAATATGACAATTTAAAAGAAATACATACTTATCATTCAGTGCTCTAACAATTAATTTCTTAGCAATTGCTTAAATAAATAGAATTGTTATAAAATAAAATTCAATATAATTTGTCGTGCCTTGCGCTGTATCAAAAAGTTTCCGTTTCCATCCGGGTCCAGGTTGTATGTCAACCTAACTACATACTACTATAAATTTGCTGCGAGAAAAACAATATTTCAATCTCACGCTTATTAATACATGTACTGTATCGCATTTTAGTGGCAATAATACATTGCTATATAAATTTGATCAAAAATCTTCTCTTTTGTTATCGGTGATTCGGACCGATATTACAACTTTTGAATAGCTGACATGGTTCACGTTGTGGAAATAATAGCCTCAGTAATATGACTCAGTGAAAGCAAAGATGATTGAAATAAATCTTATAAAATTATATTATGTCAGGTAATATTTGTTTTAATTGTAGTGTAGGTTGCACAGTTCGCGATCAGTGTGCAACTATTTCCGTTCATACGATTTCAGGAACAGGGCACAGTTTAAATTATTGTGAAAAAATAACTAAATTATTCATGCCTTCTGCTGTAATGTCAAATTACAGTTGTAATTCTGACCCATGCTACGTAACAATCTAATGAAAGCTTTCGCTAACATTGATGTTTCAAAATAAAAAGTTTTATCTTACATATCTATGGACAAAGAATTTAAGTAATACTTCTATTTATCAAAAGAATAACACTAAGGGGACACAGTCACGAACAGGCTAAAACCAAATAGATTTTCGTTTTTTAGTCTTGTTCAATGCTCCAATTATTTAGCTTCAAAATGCCGTGTGTTCCATGCAAATTTGACGATTATATTCGGAGTTATTAATTTTTTCGTGATGCGTTGTAAAGAGTGCAACGCCCATTTTTGCTCTGAGCATTGAGTATATGTCCCACAGATATTCTTATTTCGGTTGCAAGAGAGATTTGTTGTTTTGATGTTTGTCAGCCTGTCTGCATTGTCGACTATCCTTTCTCAGCTTTTCATCTTTGTTGTTTACGTTTTGGTGATACAAATGTAATGCTTTTGTGAAAAGTAATAGGAAAATTGGTAGACTAAGGAAATTTGCGTTTAAGACCAAATTTAGTGGAAATAAATATGTAAAAATAAACTGGAAAGGTTCTGGATATTGAAATAATTAGTAAGTTCTGTGACACCTGTATCAAAAATCCCACTAAATAACATGTGTGCAAAAAGGACTTCGATGGTTCTAGTGCAGGTATGGAAGTGGCTGGTATTGCTAACATTTTCAAAAGCTCTTTGCAGTCACGAGGTGTCCTGGGGGGATGCGGACAGTAAGGCTTATCAGAAAGTTGTACAAGATAAGCCTTATGGGCCTACGGTCAAAATTAATAAATTATAGTGTATTGGGCAAGTACAAAAAAGAATGGGATTACGACTTCTGAAGGTACGTAAGGAGAAAAAATTAGGTGGTAAAGGTGGCCTGACAAAGGTTGAAATAGATAGGATCCAGAATTATTATGGTATGGCAATCAGGAATAACTGCAACAATGTAGAATCAATGAGAAGAGCTATCTGGACTATATTCTTTCACAAAATTTCAACAGATGAGAAGCCACATCATCACTTTTGCCCACAGGGACCTGACAGCTGGTGCAAATTCAATAAGCCATCTACAACTTCCAGTTATAAGCACAAACATTCACTTCCAGAAAATATCCTACTTGCTGTAAAACCAATTTTCAGAGACCTTAGCCAGCAAAATCTCTTAAAGAAGTGTATCCATGGTAAAACTCAGAATCGGAATGAAAGTTTGAATTCTATTATTTAATTTAATTTAATTTAATTTAATTGCAATGGAGCACAGGCTCCGGTGGCAATTTCCCTACACACCCATCTTCCCCCTATCCTGCACCCACCTACATTTGCCCTCTACAAATTTTATCTTTAAATTCCTTCAAAGTTTTCGGTAAATTATTCATCATTTCTCTTGGTAACTCATTCCAATCCCTGACACCCTTACCTAAAAAAGAGAATCTTCCCACACCCTTGTGCCTGAAATCGAGTGCCAGCTTGTGGTCATGGTCATCTTTTCCCTTCCATGCACTACTTTTCAAACCTATTGCAATATCTTTCCATGCCTCATCACCACTATATGCCCTGTACACTCCCATGACCCTCCTCATCCTCCTCCTGTCTTGCAATGAATCCCATTCCAGCTCCTTTATCATATCCGTCACTGATTGCATTCGGCGATAATTTCCAGAAACAAATCTAGCCCTTCTTTGCACACTCTCCAACTCCTGTATTTGATACGTAAAATGAAGGTCCCATACTACACTAGCATATTCGAGCAATGGTCTGACCAAAGTTTTGTAACCCAATTCCTTGACTTCTCTCGTACATCCCCTCATCACTCTCTCCAACAAGTGCAGAACTTTGAAACCTTTTCCTACCACCTGTCCTATGTGTCCTGCCCAGTTAAGTTTGTTATCAAAAGTAATTCCAAGATATTTGCATTTCAAGTCTTCAGCAAGCAATTCTTTCCCCACCTTATATTCATAATTAACCTTTTGTTTTTTATTTGTGTATCTAATAAGCTGACTCTTCTTTGCATTTATCTTCATTCCATGCTTACCAACCCAATTAGATATCCTGTCCAGATCACCCTGCAACTGTTTACAATCCTCTATCGTTTTGATTCTTTTATACAGCATTATGTCATCTGCAAACAATCTAATTTCAGATAGTAAACAATCAACACAATTATTCATTAGAATAATGAATACCAATGGTCCCAATACGCTACCCTGTGGCACACCCATTTTTACTTCCACTTCTTTTGATACTACATTTCCTACCCTAACTTTCTGTTTTCTACCTTTTAAAAATTCTTCTACCCAGCAAATCACTTTCTTATCCACTCCAATGGTTTTTACCTTATTTACTACCATTTTATGGCTTACTCTGTCGAACGCCTTAGACAGATCTAGTGCTACACTATCAATTTGGCCTCCCTTGTCCAATTCATCTGCAATATCTTGCATATATCCCACCAACTGAGATTCGCATGAATATCCTTGCCTGAAACCATGTTGCCTGCTTGAAAACCAATTACGTTCCTCACATATATTTCTGATGTGGTTACATATCAATCTTTCCATTAAATTACCTACCACAGATGTCAAACTGATTGGCCTGTAATTCTGAACTCTATTTCTCAACCCTCCCTTATGTACCGGTACTACTATTGCACTTTTCCAGTCCTGTGGTAAGCAGCAAGTGTCTAGACTCAATTTATATAATATTTCAAGATAAGGTACAATGTCACATCCGGCTATCTTTAAGATATCTGTAGTAATATTATCTTCACCAGCCCCTTTATGTTTTTTCAGCTTTCTTATTTCCTTCATGATTTCCTCAGGATGGATATCAAATTTTTTACTATCGTCATTTCTAATTGAGTTGTTAAGCTCGTTCTCCGAATTAGACCCTCCTGTTTCTGATTCATTGTCTCTAATGCTTTCACTGAACCAGTTACTTAATTCTCTGCCTTTTTCAAATCGTCAGTAACTTCTTCTCCATCCTTATCTATAAGTGTCTCTACATCCTCCCTTCCCCTCAGTTTCCTGATATAGCCATAGAAATTTCTAGATGCATCAGTCAATGGTTCCCCTGCACTGACAATACTCTTCATAAACCCATCTTTAGCCATTTTCTTTGCTGTTATTAAGTCCTTGTTTAGTTGTTTTAAATATTCCCTACTACCCTGCTGTCTCTTAACTCTGTTATGTTCTTTTCTTACCAACCTCTTTAACCTCCTCACTTCCCTATTATAGTACATAGGTTCTCTACTTCTCTTTATTTTTTGATTTGGAATAAACTTTTCTTCCCCCTTTCTTATTATCTCCTTGAACACTTCCCACCTTGACTCTACTGTACCTGAGCCTTCCTTCCATTTGCTGTAATGTTCTCTGAAATATCTCCTCAAATTTGAAACCTGTGCCTTTTTATAATTGTACCTATTTCCCCCTTCAATTTTGGCTGCTGGTTTACTGAATCCTCTAATATCCATCAGAACTGCTTCATGATCACTTATTCCTTCAGTTACTTGATACCTCAAAAGGTTTTCATCGGGCTTAATTAGAAATATATCCAAAATATTTTGTCCCCTAGTGTTTTGCTCAACCACTTGTGTAAATCCTCCTTCCCTTATTAAGATATTTGCAAATCTTTGTTCCCTTGTGTTATTTATCTTATTCCCTTCCCAGTTTACACCTGGTAAATTTAAATCCCCACCGATGATGATCATACTATTCTCACCTCTGAAATCTGAGTATGAATTTAATTTCTCCCCAAGAGCCTCATCCTCTTCTGTCATTCTTCCACTGCGGTAAACAGCCAACACTCTTATTTTTTCTTTTTTATTACCCCAGAAATCTTCCCCAAGTAACTCATGGTCTTGATCTATGAACGCCAGTGAACTGTGGTAGTTTTTGCTAACTAGTATGAAGACTCCTCCACCAATTGCTCCTCTATCTCTGCGGTACACTCTGTAACCATCAGGAAAACCTCACTGTCTAGTACTTCTTCTTTTAACCAACTCTCTACCCCAATTATTACTTGTGGTTCGTGCATCTCTATTAAGTTGGCAAATTCGATTACTTTGTTCATTATACTTCTACAGTTTACCATTAACACCCTTACTACTGGCTTTACATTTTAAGAATTTATCTCCTCTTTCCCACTTTTACCGCAGTCAGATATTGTTTCAGCCATTTCATCTATTTCTTTAATATCTGTGACTTTCCCCATCGCGAATCTGCAGTCAGTATCACTTTGATAATCTATTTCTGTCCCTTCACCAGCAGCCCCTAACCTAAAAAAGGCACAGTCCTGACCCCATCATCACTGGAAACGGGCTCCCTCACTGCTTTAGCTAACAACTCAGAAAGTACTCCCTTCCCCCTTCTATTTAGGTGTAGGCCATGCCTAGTTAAACCCCACCTACCAATGGTGTTCACAGGCACAACCCCCAACACAGAACTAATGCCTTTCCCAAATAGCACTTCCGTTTCCACATTAACCCGCCTCACAGCATAGTTCAATTGTGGCCGGTCATGGCGACTTAGGACCTGCATGATCTCCACCCTGGTATGCTGTGCCTCCTTCACCACCTTTTGGACAAGGTTATCAAAAACAATTTTTGTTAGAATAGAAACAGTAAAATTTGGTGTGATACAGTGATTTGTTTCAATGCTGGGTTGTCAAAGAAGAGTGATATGTTAAGACTCTTGGGAACACAGGATGGCATCAATACTGCAAAGGAACTGTAAAGCGTGGACATGGACCGTATCGATTATGCAGAAATTTCTGCAGGAAATTCTACCAAGGAGGCCTGGATAGCCAGAAGATCGAAGAAAAGACGATAGAGAGGAAGAAGCTGAATCACAGTATAGTCCTGGAATGTTTTAATAGTGTGTCTGTATTGTAATGTACATTAGTTTCTTGTTTGTAAAACTTTAATACAGTTTTTCTCAAAACTACATTTTTTGATTTTCTGGTACACTTTTTTCACAAACTAAGACTGATAAAGACATCATACTTTCAGCATCTCTTATTAATAAAACGATGGTTAATCAGATAAAAATGGGACCTGTAGTAACAACAAGAACAAACTTACAAGTTCCGAGATATTTTTTTTTTTTTTTTTTTTTTTGTATTTTAGAACAACAAAATCATAGCTCATACACTATATAAAATACAGTAACAAATCATTATGTGATTTGCAGATGATGTTTCATATGTATACTGCAAACGTTTCGGATGTGTATCTCCATTAGTTTCTTCAGAAAGTGTACCAGAAGTTTTGTTGTTTTAACATTGGTTTTTTATGGGAGGTCCTTCGCGACTGTGTCCCCTTTATAAGCATTTAATGACTGATATGATGATTTAAATGCAATATGTGTTCTGTCATTTAATTTATTCGCGGATGCTTAGAAATGTTTGTAAATAACGTGCATAACCAAGAAAAATGGGTTAAAGCATGACGTCATTGCTCGACGTCATGGCGTGACAGGTGACATCATACATGGCAGACTAACTTATTATATCTATAGATAGTTGCATTTACTTATTTCCTCATTGTTATATTACCATTCGGTCCTGATCACAATAATGTGCGAAATATTCCCATGGGCCAGTTAGTATAAATTAATTGTTCGTTTAAAGATATGAGTTCGTTGTTGAAATAAAAGAGACCCTAACAATCAATAGGCGTTCAAGTATGGGGGCATCCACAAATTACGTGAGGTGTTTTTCCGGATTTCTGGACCCCCCCCTACCCCCTGGTGAGATTTCGTGAGATCTGGCCGGACCCCCCCCCCCCCCCCCCTGTGGTGAGATCTGGTTCGTTTGACGCCTAAAATCGACTTTGGCACAAATTGTAGACCTTTTTTTAGCTCTACTGTCCAAAATTTTTTCGCAAAATCTCACGTGAGATTTCCGTAGACCCCCCCCCGTCCCCTTTGGTGAGATCTGGTGAGATTTCGCCGGACCCCTCCCCCCCTATTTCACCTCACGTAATTTATGGATGTCCCCAATCTGAAACTTCTACGAGATGATGTTAGAGCCGTTTCCTAGATACCAAACACAAAATTGTTCGTTTTTTTGTTTGTAAATTTTTGCAGAGAAGACACCTATTTAGATAAACTTAAAAAACAAAACGATATCTAAATTTGAAATTTCATACAAATCGTTATAGACGTTTCCAAGATTCGAAATATGTTATGGTGATTATAATTAAAGTTAAGTTTCAAAACGCTCTAAAAAACGGACCACTGATTATAATGACGTCGAAATTGAACGGCGTATTATTGAATAAGAGGGAAAGAACATGAACCAAGAAAGCATCCATCCAATTATCGGTGTTTACGAAATCCCCTGCAGTTGTGGCAGTGTTTATATCGGCGAGAC
>JARYHS010013771.1:0-42005 GCA_031002005.1 Vandiemenella viatica | reverse complement strand
GTCGCGGAAGCCATGGTAAGCATTTGGTTGCTTGAAATAACAACTCCGAAGAATCACTTTTCACTTATGTTTATTTTCCCGTGCGCTCTACAATAACGTTACACAGTATACACAAACAGACACATCAACTCGACCAAAGATACTAAGCACAATCACACAAACATTCCAGCGATTCTAACTTCCAATTAACTTACAACTCACTGCTCAATTAACTAACTCGTCTCTGCCGCTTGTTTATATAGACCATACAGAAAGATCCACAATAAATCAAAGCGTTCCGACCAACATTTCTCGAATTATAACAATACTTTAACAATTAAATCATTACAAAAATAATTAAAACTGTAAATAATCACTCACAATCATTAGAAAATACCTTTAAATGAAAGTTAATACAGTTAACATGTAGTTACACACACAATTATCAACATAAACCAGTCCAATCCGTCGCAAATTGACCTCCAAGCATCGTAGATCTCATGAATAGTTACAATTACAATTTTTAACTGCCGGTAATGTTTTATACATAATACCGTCCTTGAACACATTAAACAGTACTTCCATAGTATATCTCAATAAAACAATGTTCATTTACATGACAAATTCACAATTAATCACACAAAATATACAAAAAACCTAATTAATCAACTCATAGCTTGTTACACACAATTATTCAAATAACATTTCATACAAGGACTGGGTATAAGGTCTGTTATAATATCCTACATTTAACTAAAAGATACTTACAGCTATTATAGTGTCTGAATTGCGAGCATAGCAGACAAAAGATTCTATTTTGAGGTTATGTTGATATTGACTCAGATCGCATTATATCCTGACATACGTACCACAAATTTTACTGCCTCTGAGTGACTGGACCAGTGTGCGTGCGGCAACGTTATGTGGCATTGACCTGTGGAGCAGAGTCCGATGGTTTTTGTACTAAACAACTACCTTCTGACCTACCACATACCAGATATCGTACCAAGATTGTACGTAGCTCTACTCTGACTTTTCCAGTAATAATATGTTTACGTAAGACTTACGGATACGTGAGTAGGCCTGTTTGTAATGCTTTAAGTTTATTTTTCCAATCCTAGAAAACTGGTCTTCGAGAAACTTCATTAGCAATTTTGTTGTAACGAATATTGTCACGAATCTTACTTTATTACTTCAGTCATGTCGTTACTAAAGAAATCTCGCATTGTCCCTCACTCAAGAAAGTAATGGCTAAATTGAATATTTATCTTAGAATCAGGAATACAAAATGTGGTTTACATTATCAGATTCTATGCAAAGGCTCTAGACAATAGCAATAATATTAAGTAACTAGACGATCCGTGCGAAAATTTCGCGAATAAAATCCGATGAATAGTGAGGTTCAATATAATGTCACCAAGTTCAGTCATTACTCTTCATACTCCTACTTCATTTATCGATTTTGGTTAGAAATCCAGGGAGATAAATGGCTCGAAACACAAAAAACGTATTTTAGAAATATTGTCATTTTTGCGCTTTATGGGTCGAATTACGAAAAATTCCTTTTTTAGAATATAATGTTACCACGGCGGAAACCTTAGACTTTAATACGATATGTCATTTATCTATATCGATTAGATATCAAGGGAAATATAAGGCTCGTGACACAAAAATACGTTGTAGAACAATTTATACTTTTTCCCTTTAATAGTTGAATTCCAAACACTTCTTTCATAAAATATGATGTCAGCAAAGCTGAGACATTATTCCTCACAATCGTACTTGATTTATCGATTTTGGATAGATATCAAGGGGGATAAGTGGCTCGAGACACAAAAACGCATTTTAGAAAAATTGACATTTTTGCCTTTTATGGGTCGAATTACGAAAAATTCCTTTCTTAAAACATAATTTTACCACGGCGGAGACCTTATTCTTTAATATGATACCTCATTTATCTATATCGGTTAGATATCAAGGGAGATAAATCGCCCGTGACACAAAAATCGGTAATAGAAAAATTTATACTTTTTTCCTTTAAGGGTTGAATTCCAAAAACATTCTTTCTTAAAATATGATTTCACAAAGCTGATACATTACTCCTAATAATCCTATATCATTTATCGATTTTGGTTAGATATCCAGGGAGATAAATGGCTCGAGATACAAAACACGTATTTTAGAAAAATTAACATTTTTGCCCATTAAGGGTCGAATTACGAAAAATTCCTTTCTTAAAATGTAATATTACCACGGCGGAGACCTTAGTCTTTAATATGATACCTCATTTATCTATATCGGTTAGATAATAAGGCAGATAAATCGCTCGTGACACAAAATCGAATTGCAAAAATATTGATACTTTTGCCCTTTAAGGGTCGAATTCCGAAAAATTTCTGCCTTAATATGTGGTGTCACCAAAGTGGGGATCTTAATCTTTAAAATGATACCCCATTAAACAATTTCAGATAGGTATCCAGGGAGATAAATGACTCGTAATACAGAAAACAGCATTTTAGAAATATTGACATTTTCGCCCTTTAAGGGTCAAATTCCGGAAACTTCAATTTTTAAAATATGATGTGACCAAAGTGAAGACCATAAGCTTTAAAATGACACTTCTTTCATTGATTTCGGTTAAGTATGAAGGAAGATACAGGCTTGTGACAAAAAAATACCTTACAGAAATAATATATATGATAGATGATACATAATGTATGATACATAAACGTAAATAGAAGGAACCTTTTTATCAGCTAAAGATATTGGCTAAATTACACAGAAATTTGATGTTTTGAGGTCAACTTTGTAATGTCCTGAACGTCCTGTGAGGCAGGAAGCCGGGCGTATGGTCTGTGTTGTTTTTGGCGAGACCCCTGGGGGCTGCTTCTGTGGGGTGAGATGTGTTGTGCTCCAACAGAAAACGGGAGGAGGCCAAGGAAAAAAACGGGGGTGTGGACCTACGCAAGAAGCTGCCAGCACATGTGACGACACATGTGATCTGATTTCCGTGTTGTTTTATTTGTTTATTGCGAGGGCGCCCACCAATCGGCGAGTGGCTGAGCGTTTTTGGCTCCGATTGGCTGGAAAGATGGAGGAGATGCGGGTGTGGAGGACCGACGCAGGGACAGTAGATTACGACTGACGACTTCGGGCAAGAAGGACCGAGGGTGAGCGAGGACTAGCCGCCGCGCCGCAGCTATCACCGCCGTCGCCGGCGCCGCCGCTGCCACCGCCGTCGCCGCAGCCGCCGCTGACACGCGGCCCACCTCCGTCATCACGCAGTCCCGGGTAAATACACACCAAGAAAGGAAGAGACATTTGCAAACCCGTTCAGCCCAGAAAACCCCTGAGACAAGTCTCATGCTGAAACTTTTTAAATCCACAAAACGTTGTTGTATGTGCCTTAATATACACTGACCACTTTGTGAGTAAAAGCAATTCAAATGTTCTATTGTAAACTCTGTTTTTTTTCAATCACCCTCCATCCCTAAGTCATTTAATAAATTATAGCTTGTAGTGTGGAATCTGTGGTCAGCTTTTGTTTTGGTTTCGACAGGCGCTTTCCTTTAATATAGGAAACTCTGTCGAAAACCTGGCGCCCACCCTGACTGGTTTTTAGACCACAGAAACCGCCCAGTAATGTCCGGACAAACCATATTTTATGAACGGAACAAGACAGACATTACATTTTGGCTTACCCAACCTGTGGGGCTAACGATATGAACGTTTGCAGAGTGTCTTTTCCATATTAATATTTAAATTTTGAATGCTCATTTCAGTGGAAAACCGTGCCAGCATGCAGAAAAGTTTTGTGTGTAATATGACATGTCTATGACATGCTAGTAGATAATATGTATTCATTCCAGCTTTAAATTGTACGGGTCGCTGGTGCAGAATATGATATTTGTAAGTTGGTCTGTTGGATAAATTGTTTGTCAATGTTGAAGGAAGATGTGTCTTTAGTGTTTGTTGAATTCTAAAATGATGGTGGTTGGTTCTGGTCGAGTTGTCCTTGTATTTTTAATTGGTTTTTGGTTTTGGATGGTGATTGCATCGCTGGGAAATGTTTTGAAACCAGTTTGAGAATGCATTCTCCTAAAATGTCAGACCTTCACAGCATCTCATGCGTCGAAAAGTGTTTGTTTGTCCTTTGGCTATCCTCTGTGACGATTATTGTTTTGGTAAATTGTTCTTGCTTTACGTGTTTTTTTATTTTATGCCGCGAGCCTCTATGTTTTGCGCAATTGAGTCTGTAATAGTTAATGAATTGAGCGTTCGTTCCATCAAGAATTGTGCGTTTAAGAATTTGTCGAATGTTCACGCGGATTTACCATCATAAATATTGAATTGTGGGAGGATAAGTGTAGCGACATTTTTGTTTTCAAGTTTCTAAATTTTTGGGTGCTTTTGAGTGGATGAAACTGAGGTCCGGAAAATCTACCGGGATGGCACAAAGTCATAGTCCGTCAGAGCCAAAAGATCAGGAATCCGCAATGGAGGGAAATCGTGGTCATTTAATTGATAGCGCCGTGGTTGGAAATGTTGATCGAAGCATTCAGGAGACGGCCACTGGGGAAGGCACTGCTAGTTATCTTCCGATTTCAGAAACTAACGATCATTTCGTGCCGCTGTCGCAAAACCAGACTAGCGAAATTATGATGCCTCAGAATATCTTGCAGTTTAATGCAACAGCTGATGGGGCCCATTAACGAAGGTTAACATCCCTAACTGAAAGTTTGAGCTTGGTTGGTGAACAACAGAGAAACACAAATGAACAACATAGGAAAACCAATGAACAATTGTCGGCGCTCAGGGAGGAATTGACGGTCGCGATGAAAAAAAAGGTAGGGGAAATTAAGGAGTCGGTGCAATCGCTGCAAATGGCGCAGAAAACGTTAAGCAGTGCTGTTGATCGCACTAAGGAGCAAGTGGTGGATGGACAAAGACGCGCGTCGGAAATAGGGCAGGAGACGGAAGGACGGAGCAACATGCTGGAAACGAGTGTCGTGGAAATTGAGGGGAGCCACAGTGCGGATTTGACCCAACTTGGAGAAGAGGTGATTCAGATTCGCGTTGCAAAGCTGAAAACAGAGCGCGACACGCATGAGAGCTTTTCGATTAAAGAGTCCCATAAACAGTGGGACATCGGTGTATCGGCGTGTTCGGAATCGGTACGAACGGACAGACGGATCAAACCACCGAGAATGCCAACTGTCGGACACGAAAGAAGAGACCTGCGATATTTATGCATATTTGGACAGACGGAAACAAATGCGGAACCTCTGTTCCAGGCCGAAGGCCTCTCAAGGGTGCATAGACGCGAGCGATGTTTTTCCAGGCCTCAAGAGGGGACGTTTTTTTGTTCGCTCGGGCTCGCTCGTAAGCTGACTGTGGAGGATTGCAAAAACAGAGACGTTTGCGGACGCCGCCCAGACATGTTTCGAGGATGGAGAGGAGAAATTAGTGCTAACTTCATGCACAGTCAATCAGTGTACTTGGCTGAGAGGAAAGAATTTGCTGAGAATTTCCGAAACACAAACGCCAGGGATAAGTATGAGTTTTGGATGTGCGTAGTACACGGAAGGCTCAAAACGGGAGCTAACTAGGCTTCCCCCCCCCCTTAAAAAAAGAGAATTGGCTTGGACCTTAGACATACCCAAGGATATGAAGTGGAGAATAATTATGACAATAAATAAGTTTAATGCTAGTGTCATATAGTAGATAGTTGGCAGAAGTGAGTTTGCGAAGGAAAAAAAAAAATGCGGTTCTCCCTAATGGACGGAAGGTAAATTCTGGTAGCATCTGAGAGTTGCGAGAAGAGGAAATTTTGGTTGTAATTGAAGATTACGTGAGCCATAAAAACAGTTGAATTGCTTTGGTACATGGTATGGAATTGAAGAACAGTCACTGCGTGCGGAGAATGCTACGATGCGGTGATTAATGTCAGGCGAGAAGAAAATAGTTTTTAACGATTGTGGGAGTGATTATGAGATGGTATGTCATTTTTCTGGGCTAAACTTCTCTGGCTGCTCTTGTGAGGAAGTTGTTGAATACTTGGTGGACCTAATTTTCCAGACATTTGAAAGTTGTTGGTGGAAGTTTTGACATTGGTCGAGTTAAAATAAAAAAAATAAAGGAAGGTATTTTTGAAAGTTAGTTGTAGCCAGAGCGGCACTGATGTATGGAGAGCACTCAGACAGGAGTAACGGATTCAGTGGATGAGTTCCAAGTTGCATTTGCTATTTCCTCGTGTGAAGGACTAGGTTTTAAAGTGAAGAGACAACGGACGTGCATGAATTGGGAGGTTTCAGACGTTCCTTTTTGGCAACGGATAGAAGGCCAAGGACGCATAAGCATAAGCAGTCCGGTTGTCGTTTAATTAATGTGGTGGTAGTAGGTCGTGGAAGTTTCATATGAGGGACAAGGTCATTATTCCCTGGGGCTCCGTTAATTTGTGCTTGAGGTGGTGGAAGTGTGCCGAGTCTGGTATAACAATGTTTTGTACACTCTGGATTTTTTTCATAATAGCGGTAAGCGGGAATAATGTGGTTCCACCAAGTCAAACCATCATCATGCTTCTCAGAGCGTATCACATTCCCTGACATCACTACTTGGGTTTCTTTTTGGAGTCGTCTGTTACGAAAATAACTGTGGAGTTCGCCGGTGAAAATTCATGACAGGTGTGAGTATTTGAAAGTGCTAATCCCTGATGGAGATTGTCATTGAGCACGGCATAGTAGTGAAGGTTTTCTTGCTGGATTCTCCAAGCGAAGTTACTTCTTTTGACTTTGAGATAACGGATGAATTTAGTTTGTCCAAATTGGGTTGCTTTTGTTGGCGTAAGACAAGACGCAAAAATTTCGGCAAGGGAGTAAGCGCATTTCGATTAGAGTTATTACCTACAGCGTTAGAGAAGACGAAAGAAAATTTGATGGGGTTATGTGGGCGTTGCTGTACAATCCTTGGGAGTAATTTTACACGGTTCTGTGTATACTTAGGTAGTTTTTTAGTTAGGTGTGTACTTAGGTGGTATGTCGGCAATTTGTCGGAAAGTTTGAGCTGTTCTCTATGCTAGATAAATAAGGTTGTAAGTTTTTAGGATAGTTAGTATTAGAGGTAAGTTCATGTTCGAACCTCTGTAAGGACAAATGAACAATATCGTGGCATTCCAAGGGTTGAATTGATAGACGTGGGAGAGCGCTAACATAGCCGATTGTTCGGTCGTGTTTGAAGCCGAAGCTGCGTGGCCAATATAGAGCTGGGTTTGGAGAGGCGCTTGGCCTTGGGAGTGTAGGATCTTTGTGTGTGTGTGACTGACTCCAGAACCGCGGGAAGTAGGGCGTTCACCCAGCCACCCCCCGGCGCCAGGCATTTCTGCCTGCTGTGTTGTTTACTCACACCAGATGGTCGGCCAGCGGAACGCATGACACACGACGTAGGGTGCTGTGGCGGTCAATAATAGGATAGTGCATTCAGTAGGTACAAACTAAGGAATGGTTGGCTGAGAAGGCTAGTGGATAAGGAGTCTACACGATGTGGGAATGAGGGCACTGGATTGTCTGTCACCACTTGTAAGAGATAATAATAATAATTTTTTTAAAAAAAACTGTAGAAAGGTAATAATAAATGATGTAAGCATCAGCATTTAGTATACCATTTGATTTTGTGTCTTAGGAAGAATTGTATTAGTGTTCAATGCAAACATTGTTAGCTATGTATTGTTAATTCGTAAATATGGAAATAAGGAAGGATTAAAATTTTAATATCTCTGAACAGTTAACGGTATAAAATTTTGATTGTCCGAGAGCTGGAGAGGCAGTTTTAAAAAGGAACATGGTAATATTGTTGTGCAGAAAGCATTGTGTACTAAGATTTAATAACCATAAGAAAATTAAAGGTAAAAAAAAAAAAAAAGTTGGATTAGTTGGTGGCATTAGTGTTTATATTTCCAATTACTATTTGGGGTAAAAATTACCTCACGGAGATGCTCCAGTCACAGGGAGTTTAGCTTCAGTTTGATGCTTGTTCTTGAAGGCACGAATAGTGTTTTGGAAGTTTCATTCTCAAGTGCCTCAATTAATGAGTAGGATTGTCAGTGTAAACAGTTGTGGAGATGTCACATTGTGTGATGATGTCTTACGCTATGTTCGTGATAGAAATATATATATATTGTAATATCAAACTGAAAGTTGACTATGTTAGATTTCTAAGACTTGTGCATATAAAAAATGTTTCTGGATGTATGCTGGCTCTGTTTGTTGTGTTTCCACAAAATTTTAAATAATAGAAAGCATTCCTAGTAAGTCAAGCTTTGGCTAAGTAGCATTAGTGGAGGTTGTTTGAAGACAGAGTAATGGTTGTAAATTAAATTAAAGATTAAAATGGTGTTGGTCAGTGAAGAACAGTGTGTAGTACCAGGCCATAAACGGGTGGATGAAGGAGCAAGGATTTCAAATCATTCCAAAGAACGATTTGAAATCACGGGGAGAAGGGGTAGTTGTAATGTCCTGAACGTCCTGTGAGGCAGGAAGCCGGGCATATGGTCTGTGTTGTTTTTGCGAGACCCCTGGGGGCAGCTTCTGTGGGGTGAGATGTGTTGTGCTCCAACAGAAACGGGGAGAGACCAAGAAAAAAAATGCGGGTGTGGACCTACGCAAGAAACTGCCAGCACATGTGACGACACATGTGATCTGATTTTCGTCTTGTTTTATTTGTTTATTGCGAGGGCGCCCACCAATCGGCGAGTGGTTGAGCGTTTTTGGCTCCGATTGGCTGGAGAGATGGAGAAGATGCGGGTGTGGAGGACCGACGCAGGGACAAGGGATTACGACTGACGACTTCGGGCAAGAAGGACCGAGGGTGAGCGAAGACTAGCCGCCGCGCCGCAGCTATCACCGCCGTCGCCGTCGCCGCAGCCGCCGCTGACACGCGGCCCACCTCCGTCATCACGCAGTCCCGGGTAAATACACACCAAGAAAGGAAGAGACATTTGCAAACCCGTTCAGCCCAGAAAACCCCTGAGACAAGTTTCATGCTGAAACTTTTAAATCCACAAAACGTTGTTGTATGTGCCTTAATATACACTGACCACTTTGTGAGTAAAAGCAATTCAAATGTTCTATTGTAAACTCTGTTTTTTCAATCACCCTCCATCCCTAAGTCATTTAATAAATTATAGCTTGTAGTGTGGAATCTGTGGTCAGCTTTTGTTTTTTGGTTTCGACAGGCGCTTTCCTTTAATATAGGAAACTCTGTCGAAAACCTGGCGCCCACCCTGACTGGTTTTTAGACCACAGAAACCGCCCAGTAATGTCCGGACAAACAATATTTTATGAACGGAATAAGCGAGACATTACAATACTAAGCATATGAGACAGCTTCGATAGCGTACATAGTGAAATACGGTTCCGACGACAAGTTTTATACTGTCAGTGAAGTACTACAAGGATACCTAAAAGGACATTGCTAGTAGGTGAACAAAGTGGAACGGTCTTCTCTCATCGGCATCGAATATTAAATCTGTAAAGATGGAAAGAGCGGTCTGGTCGCTCAGTGGTTAAGGTGTCTGACTGGATCCCCGGTTTGAATCCCTGTCTCGGCGGGGACTTTCATAGTCCCTTAACCCGACCTTCACCTCTGGCATAGCTTGCTGTGTAATGTGAAGTACACCAGAACGCTTCCGTGGTTCAGATTCCTCGTTAAACTGTAGGCCCCTGTACCCGGTAGGATCACTACATCTGATATCAGGCTTAGTATGCATCCTGCAGGAGGATACAACCAACCTTCCGGTCGAATAAAAAGCTTAGCTCCCAAAGGTGGAAGAATTCAGTGGCTTAGGTCTTACGCAAACAAAATATATCTGATATGTAAGTGGAGACTTCCCCGGCGTACCTGATGAAGACAACCGAGCCGGTTGTCGAAACGTCATCGTTTTTTAACACTACCCGGCTGAACTCCCGTGAACAGTTCAATGCAAAATATATCTGATGACCGCAAATCGTTCTACAGCCACCATCAGTTTCCGACTAGTATGCCGCCATGTTTCTTCACATAGATCAATCACATGTTCAAAAATAATATATTACCGCTACTTACCGAAGTCGAAATGGCTGTCGTTTCTTATTACGTTCTGCCCCATCTTTGAAACTTATTCTTAGTGCATATATCCTTAGTTTTGACAACATTCCCTAACCAAACTGTCTTTGAAATCTTTCTTCAAATTTACGACTCTTTCACGTTTGACTGTGTAAGAAATATAATAATGATAATTTGTAAATTATAAAAACGCCTTTTTGTTATTATTTGTTGGTATTATTAAATATTACTGACATTGGTTGTAAGGGATATGTAGAGATGGTGGAGTTAGCACAAGATAGGAAAGGATGGAGGATTGCATCAAGCCAAAAAAAATTTAGAATTAAACATTTACTTATCATCTAAATTATTTCTGAAAGGTTTTTTTGTCCCTTCATATCTAATCAAAAAACTGTAAATGAAGTATCATTTTAAGGATTAAGTTCTTCGCTTCGGTAACATCATTACTTAATAAAGGAATTTTTCGTTACTCAATCCGTAATTGATAAAATCATGAACAATGAAGGTCACGGGTATGCGATAGTTCAGAGTCAAGGCGCTAGGCTGCACTGGCGTCCATAAGAAGTGGTCGCATACCGCTGGATAGCAACACCACACATCACAGAACTAGGGGAAAACTGTGAATGTTTTCTAAAGTTTGGGGCTTTTCGGACATTTTTGTTTCAGTCCGGGAAAGATTTCATCATTTGCAATCGTTTCGAAAGACGTTGTAAGTGTTTTTCAACTTACCTGTTTCGGCTGAGAAATAAACTACTGCTATGTAAGACTGGAGGTTTTCTCGGCGTTTCAAATGACTAAAATCATTTGATAATGGCGGCAGTGACGTCGTGTTTAATCGATGGATTAACTCGGTTAATTACCCGATAAAATTTTATTCATAAACTATTGCTACGAGAATTGAACCGGTACTTCTTTCATTGCTGCAAATCATCAACCTCGCTATTCGTCGTATACCATTCGCGAAATTTTCGTACGGGCCATCTAGTTGTTCATAATATTATATAATGAATAAAATTTTGATCATTGCAATATTGACTTAATATTATTTATTCCCCTTCGTATAGTGCTGTCCCGAGTCGTCCTGACAGAATTAGCTCACGAAATTAATTATTTCTTATGGTTTTGCGTCCCTCTTTCCAGTAAGCTCTTCGTGGAATCTAAATATAGCTTCATTTCACGGTAATACTTGTTACGCGGATCACATCTTAGGGACTAACTGTTGGACTACTGTCGTGTTTTGATGCTACCTTTACGCGACTGTCTTGGAGAATTAGTCCTCAGCTAATCCAATCAAATAGTTTGATAGCTCCAAGTTACAGTGCTGGTGGGGGGTGGAGGGGGGGGGGGATGCCCTGAAATGTCTTGTTGGGTATTGGTCAAAGAGTCTATTTAGCAGTTAATAAGACACATCTTCCTGTGAACTTTCATTATAAATATGAAAATCTGGTTAAATTTCGAGGTTGCGTGTTGATAATAATAATAAATCTATAGTAATTATCAATGTATATTAACAAAAAAAATCGTTCAGTCATTAAGTGCCATTATCCTGCTTTTTTTTTAAAAAAAAAAAAAAAAAGAATCGTATGGTTGTGAAATTAGAAAGGGTGTGCACATTTTTAACGACTTTGGCAGTTCACACCTTCCCAAATAGACAACTAATAAAAAAGTACCAAAATAACATTTATTGCATTTTTAATTCAACTGTAAGGAAATTTTGAACAGAACAGAACTTCACAGTTCACTACATACGCGACCAACAATATTTTATGTTGTATGAATTTAATAATACGTGGGTCCGGTGAGAAAAGAATGTTTAGGCTAAACTGCAGTTAAAAAGTCTTATTTTGGTATATTTCAATCCAATCGATAGGGATTTTATTATATTTATAAAAATAGGTCTTTTCCACATTTGATCAAACTATGTAGCACGTCAACGCTCCCTTTTCAATTATCTGCGTGATCCTTGTTTAAGACTAACCAAATTCTCGCTCACTAATACAGTACTCTATACCGACCCTCTACTCTCGTTCCAAAATTTTTGCTCACGAGTGTACACATCCGGTAACGTCAGGTGCGACGCAAAATTGCTTCACCGCCGACCTTAAATATTTAAAACCCTTAAAAGGGGGTCGCGCTGCACGTCGGCAAGGCTCTAAACGGGCGCTCTTAAAAATGCGCCCATCCTGGAAACCCTTTTAACCCTCAACTCTAAAACGCAAAGTAGGAAAAAAAAACGGAAGAGGGAAGCAACAGCGTTACGGCAAGTGTGCATAGACCAGGGAGCTAGTAACCCTATTACCGCCCTAGAACGGGCGCCGGTTTTGCTGCCTGCTTTAAATTTGCACCCTAAAATATTAATCACTGCACGTCTTTTTTTTTTAGTGGTAGGTTTCATCTGAAGCTGCGCGTTCCGTTTTCGGCGGTGGCTGATAAAATATTCGGTATGTCGGCAGACGATACCAGAGGGAGTCTGCAGACGGTAATTTGCTTTTACCTCCCCTCCTAACCCGCAGGTCCGTCTGCTTACTCATTCCCTGTACTCTCCTCCCCTCTCTCTCGCTCTCTGTTTGTGTACGACGAAGTGCCGGGTGAAGAGAGGTGAAGAGACTGGGCTCTGCCCTGTACTCTCTCCTGGTCCCCCACTTGCTCTCCTCCATTAATCGTTGCTGTCACGTCGCAACGTCGCCCTTGTAATTGCAGGTCCGAGTCCTGGCATGGTCACCATGTAGTATCTATTTCTTTAAAAATGGTTAAAAAGTACTTTTTACCTTCAGCATACATATAAATATTAATCACATGAATACAACGTCGTTTTCAACTGACAGATTCTCCTTATTTACATTTAATCACTTCATTTTTTTATATAACTAGCAATTATATCTCTTCTTCGTCTTCACTTTAAAAAAATAAAAGAATGGAACTTATTTTTATCCTGTATTGTAATCAACATAACAAGCCAATCACTTATTTCTTAATAATAATCCTCCAAAGATCTTCTTGCCACTGTCCTCCACTTGTTCGTCAAAGATAGTCCTCCACAACAGATTTTCCTTCCTCCAAAGATATTCACTCTAAGTTAGTTTGCATATACAAAAGTCAATAATATTATGGCAGAAAAGCCACCATACCTTCTACAAGGCCTGTTCTCGTAGCATTTACACTGTCTTACTCTTTGGTTGTCTTGAGGTATTCTGATTTTTATCTCTCAATTCTCTCTCGAAAATTTATACAGAATCCTCCATATGTCTCTATCGTACACATTACGGTGTAAATCTTCAGTTCATATATTGCAATCTTTGTCTTTTTCTACAGTTCAATCGCTCACTCAACCAACAACTTAATCAATCCGGCATGTCTTAAAACTTGGTCCATCTTTCTTTCTCCTTTTCCCAGGAGACTCTGCCCAAATTTGCTTTCTCATTCATCATTTGCTTAATGCGTTAATTTCTGACGAATGTGTTAATTTCTGACATCGATCCATGGCAAAACATTACAAATACTTGAAATTTCCTTCTTTACGGGATTTCTAAAGTGCTCTCCTCTGTTCATACGGGTACTAAGTCATTAATTGATTCTGGTAAGTACAAGATGATTATAAATGGGGACAGACTACGATCTTGTCTCACATTTTTTGGCTGATATAATTTTTTATTATTTACGGCTTTACGCCTCGTCGACGTCAAGGTCATTAGAGCCGGGATGGGACTGGAGACAAGGAACGGGAAGGAATTTGACCATGGCCTTTTTGAAGGAAGTATCCCGGAATTCGCCTGGAGTGATTTGGGGAAACCATGGAAAACACAAATCTGGATGCCCGGATGGGGATTCGAACCCGCGTCCTCCCGAATGCGAGGCCAAAACGTTAACCGTTCACCCACCACGCTCGGTCTGATATTATCTCCCTTGTTTCTTTGTTTTTAATACAGCAATCTGTTTTGTACATAGATTATAAATAAATCTTCTATCTCTATACTTTGGACCTGCCTTCTTTAAAAGTTTTAACTTGTTACTGCATTAAACATTATCAACAGTTTTTTTCCAAGTTCAAAAATGCACTAAAACTATTTTTTTTCTGACCTCCCGGAATTAATATCATAGTGAGAGCTGCTTTCCTTGCACCCAGAGTTTTCCTAAACCTAAGCTCATATTCACCTAATATTTCGACTAATGCCCTTTCTAACAGCTTCAAAGTCCGTCAGAAATGACATTTGGATGGAGTCTTGGTGGAAAGTCATTTGTTCTCTAAACACAAATATGCGCAATTCACGTGTCCATTAGCGTTTTGCATGACACCACTTGCGTGCATACGTCGTGACAGCAGAGAGAGTGGGTAATTTAAGTTTTTTAAAACTAATTTAAGTTGCTTTCATGAGCGCCATATTACTAAAAACATTACTTCGTATGAATGAAAGTAGTTCCCCATTGATCGCGATCTATGTAGCTTGGACCACTACTAAAACTAATATTACGCGGCATAATGTAAGTTGTTAAGATTTACTTTTAGTTTCCATTGCTTCCACTGACGTATATTACTGAGCTCATTATTTCAGACGCATGTGAAGAGTTCCATGAGTTCATACGTTGTTATACGGACCTGAATAACGGCTAACGCAAAAGTGAGGAGTCAGAATCCGTGAAGATTTTAAGTCGAGTTTATATCGCATGATATCACTTCGAATGTATTAATGCTCGTATGATTGATGCTCTGATTTTTTAGCTAAAATATTAGCTGATTATGTCGTTGGTTGAAAAATTATCTTCATTAATAATACATGTTGTCTTATAATTTCGAAACTTTACTGAACGGCGATAGACAGACGCGTTGGATATGGAGGTCACTGTACTGTGCTTCCGTGTAGCGGTCAGCTAGCTCAGTGATTAAAGCGCTTGCTTGGAAATGTTTCGGTTGTGATCTCCGGTTCAAATCCCCGTGGAGGCTAAGATTTTTTAAAATTGTTTTTGATCGTAAGAGTCACGCCTGGGCCGTCGGTTATTCGGATTGAATGTAAAACTGTAGATATCACAAAGTTAGGGGTGCAATGCGAGGCAATTCGTAGGTAGTCTTGCCATGCTGTAGATGTACACTTTATACGTTATAATGATCCCTCAGGGGTTATTCACAGTCAGTGTGTGTTTGATCTGCAGTAGGAATACTATAAATGCGGAAGGAAGTCTCTGTCTTTTTATTACGTTTTGACAACTAAATGCCTATACCGATATTGACGTAATTTGACGAGAAAATCTGTAGAGAGGGGACATGACTTTTTTTTTGTATGGTTAATAATTTTAGTCACGAAATTTTGAGAACTTATCGAATAGTGACGGAGAGACGGATGTGTGTGTTAGTCTGTAATGTTACGTCGGTTGCTCAAGCTGTGCTTCTCGCGCACTATGTTAGTGTATAATGTGTTAATAAATTTCGTTTGGAGAAAACTCGTATTATTTAGTGTAGATGTCGATTTTATCTGTCCTATTACTTTGTGCCTGCTTAAATGTTTCTGGTACAAATTTATTTTGCCTTCTTTTTTGACATGCCTTGCGGGCGTAAACTGGCCTAAGTTGTAGCTCTAGCTGAGCACGAGCAGCTAAAGTTATTAGAGCCCAAGAATCGGATACTCATGCTGAAAAAAGAAGAAAAGTCAAAGCTGATATAAATCTGCCCTTAGTTAACACCCCCCCCCCCCATACACACACACACATATTCGTTTGTTTTTCTGTTTTTAAATATGTTGGAAATTGATTCTCTTCAAGAGACAAGTTCGATGGTAGAATGATATAGTGATGGGTTTCCGGTCATATTATGCCGACTCGGCGTTGTTTGGGACCAATCCATCGCTACCAACAACTTTTTATAATCAATTCTGGCAAATAAATTCTTAATCTACGCGTACGAAGTTGCGGGTATCAGCTAGTATTCTATTACAACTAACATTACTTTAGGGCGTATCAACCTCAACCAAACCGGGCAATGCCGGGTAATGTATTAGTTAACTGATAAAAAGTACAGGCGTAGCAAGTGCGTAGAGTGATAGACGACCAAATGGACGAATCTCTTCCAAAACCACATAGAACCGAGAGGTTTTTCGTCAAAATTGAATGTCCGATACGTCTCTCAAACTCACTCAATCCCCTTTCAAACCATTCCTGAGAAGGGGAGGTGGAGGGGTCGACAGAAATATCAAGACATATTTTTAATTCTTTAAACAACAGCAGAGGTAAAAAAAAAAAAAGTCTACAAAAGATGCCAACGGTAGGGCTAAAAACAAAGGTCTCGAAAACCTACGAGGTCTTCGGCAGGGAAGGGCGGTCCCTCAAGATCTCAAATCACAATAGGGGGGGGGGAGGGGGGTCCGAATTTCCGGGGGAAAAAAACCCTCTAACACTTCACGTAAACAATGGACGCACGCGAAGCAAGGAGTAAAGCCACCGAAGCATAATGCTGACCACACCACTTCCACTCTAGTGCCGACGACTTGAAACGATATCCGGAGCTCTACCTCCTTTAATGACCATAGACGTTTGTACTGTGGATCTTCAGCACTGAATTTCTTACAAGCCTGTCTGTAGAACAGTTGCGCTGTTTCACATCGGAACCTGGATTCGTAGCGCACCAGCCGTCACTACGATCTCCGGGCCCACTGCAGCCAACCTCGCAGATCTAATTTTCCCAGTTACTCCGCACGGCACTGCATAAAATGTGGGCCAGCAGAACTGAGCTGGGAGGGGCGCAAACTTTATTAGAAATGTAAAGGCGATTACGGCTGCGAGGCTTTTCCGCCTTTAACTCCGTTTTTAGGCGGCGCTGTTGTTTTACTTTTGCGGAGAGGACGATCCGGCGCGCGAGGAAAGGACTGCCGAGTGCGCGCAAGTTGGCGGCACTGTTTGCTCTGTCGTTATTTATTTATTTCGAGCCCCCTCAGTGCTCGGCGTCCGTTTCTCATTCTGAATGTAATTTCTCGAGACCAGAGAGAAGCTAAAATTTTAATTAGCGCGAAATTAGTACCGGCAACTCCCTGGGATAACGCTGAGACCATCTCAGCTCTTTAAAGCGAAAGTACAGCCTGGGTACACCTGCCTATGGAAACACATTGTCGCCAATAGTGTAATATCCATGGCACTTAAATCATATATATTATTTCTAAAAGACTTTTTGTGGGCAGCAGTCTTTCTTCCTTCAGACTTAACCAAAATCATAAATGAGGTATCATTTTAAGGAGCTGGACTGCGACTCATTGGAGGAAAGGAGGAGGGTAAAGCATGTGTTGGAAATGTACGGGGCATATGTTGGTGGTGGGGCTTGGAGGGATATTGATCAAAGAATTAGGAATAGTGCATAAAAGGGGACAGGCAACCATGACCACAAGCTGGCACTCGATTTCATGCATAAGGGATTAGGAATATTTTATTTTATTTTGTTGGTAAGGGTGTCAGGGATTGGAACAAATTATCAAGTGTAGTGATGAATAATTTTACAAAAACGCTTAAGCAATTTAAAATTAAAATTGGTAAATCAGAATAGTAAATGGGGGAGGAAACACTACTCTGTATTGTTAAGACCGTTTGGTATTGAACCCGAAAATTGGAGAACCTTTTCGAAGGAGGTATGCTCAGCCTCGTATCAGAGGTAGGACGGCCAGTTCCTTTCCCGGTAATACTATCGGGTAAAGGGTACTTACAGCTAACGTGGAATTGTTCTGGCGTACTCCACATTATATAGTAAGCTGTGCCAGAGGTGAAAATTGGGTTACAGGCCTATGAAAATCCCCGTCGAAGCAAGGGATTAGAACCTGGTAGCTTTCTATCTCCAGACAGACACCTATACTACTGAGCCAGCAAATCACCTCTGTATTGTTATTATACAGGGTGTTACAAAAAGGTACGGCCAAATTTTCAGGAAACATTCCTCACACACAAACAAAGAAAATATGTTATGTGGACATGTGTCCGGAAAGGCTTACTTTCCATGTTAGAGCTCATTTTATTACTTCTCTTCAAATCACATTAAACATGGAATGGAAACACACAGCAACAGAACGTACCAGCGTGACTTCAAACACTTTGTTACAGGAAATGTTCAAAATGTCCTCCGTTAGCGACGATACATGCATCCACCCTCCGTCGCATGGAATCCCTGATGCGCTGATGCAGCCCTGGAGAATGGCGTATTGTATCACAGCCGTCCACAATACGAGCTCTAACATGGAAAGTAAGCATTTCCGGACACATGTCCATATAACATATTTTCTTTGTTTGTGTGTGAGGAATGTTTCCTGAAAGTTTGGCCGTACCTTTTTGTAACACCCTATATATAAAATTAAATGAAGCTGTAAAAAAGTTTCATTTCTTTCCATAGATTTCTGATCACATCTTCCGTTAAATTTTTCAATCTTGTTCCTTTGCTAATGGCGTTATCTTTTTTTTCTTTTTTTTTTTTTGCTTATGGCTTTACGAGTCGTCGACGTCGAGGTCATTAGAGGCGGGATGGGACTGGGGAAAAAAGAACGGGAAGGAATTCGGCCATGGCCTCTTGAAGGAAGCATCCCGGAATTCACCTGAAGTGATTTGGGGAAACCATGGAAAACGCAAATCTGGATGCCCGGACGGGGATTCGAACCGCCGTCTTCCCGAATGCGAGGCCAGAACGGGTGTTATCAGTTATGTCCGGGAGCCTTCAAATATTTCATACCGGAATCAGCCGAGAATTGTAATTCTGTATTACATTGTAGCTTCGAGTTGCTTCTAACAGATCTGCATTAACAATTTATTGTAACGAGCTGAGATATTCTGAAACCGTCTGTGACGAAGAAAGACAATTGTGAGCGTGCAGTGACTGTCCCGGGGGCTAAAAATGGCGGCGGCCCCCCAGGGCGCGATGTTGGGTCCGCGCGACAGTGGCGCCGCCGCCTCCATCTTGCGGCGCGCCTCCCCCGAGCGTCGCGACGCGCTCGATACCGGCGTCGTGACGTCACCGCGCAGGCATGGCGGCCTACACGTGCGCCCAGCACTACAACCAGAGTGGATCATTATGAGCGCCTCGTAAACATTATGTCCAAACTCTCCTTACATCCCCAGAACTTCTCCATTATTATTTTGCTCTCTTCTCAAATATTACCTTTTTACCATGATTCCCATTTCCCATAGAATTTTTTGAAGTTGTCTATTTAATTTAATTGCCATGGAGCACATGCTACAGTGAAAATTTCCCTACACAAAAAAAAAAAAAAAAAAAAAAAAAAAAAAAAAAAAAAAAAAAAAAATCCTTTTCCCTGTACTCGTCTACTATTCTCCTCTACACACTTCAACATTCATTTTTTTCGAATATTTTGGTAAATTGTTCATCATCCGTCTTGGAGATTTATTCCAATCCCTGGTCCCCTTATCTAAGAAAGAAAATATTCCCACCCACTTATGCCTGAAATCGAGTACCAGTTGGTACGTTGAATCAAGATAAATACAAAGAACAGTCAGCTTATTAGAAACACAGATATAAAACTAAAGGCTAATTATGATTATATAAGGTGGGGACAGATTTGCTTGTTGAAGACCTGAAATGTAAATATCTTGGCATTAAATTTGATAGCAAGCTTAACTGGACATGGCACATTAGACTGGTGGTAGAAAAAGGTTTCAAAATTCTTCATATGAAGAGAGTAATGAGGGAATGTATGAAATATGTAAAGGACATGGGTTACAAAACTTTGGTCAGACCATTGCTCGAATGTGGTAGTGTAGTATGGTACCCACATTTTGAGTATCAAATACAGGAGTTGGAGAGGGTACAAAAAAGGGCTGCTATACTTGTTTCTGGAAATTACCACAGAACGCAATCAGTAACAGATATGGTAAGGGAGTTGGAATGGAATTAATTGGAAGACAGGAGGAGGATGAGGAGGGTCATGGGAGTGTACAAGTGATGAGGAATGGAAGGTTACCATGACCACAAGCTGGCACTCGATTTCTGGCACAAGGGTATAGGAAGATTCTCTTCATTAGGTAAGAGTGTCAGGAATGGGAATAAGTTACCAACACAAATGATGAATAATTTACCAAAAACGTTGAAAGTTAAAATTTGTAGAGGGGAAATGT
The DNA here is from genome assembly GCA_031002005.1 of Vandiemenella viatica. NCBI lineage: Eukaryota > Metazoa > Arthropoda > Insecta > Orthoptera > Morabidae > Vandiemenella > Vandiemenella viatica. Next base: position 21,842 of record JARYHS010013771.1, on the reverse strand, counting down.
AGGTGGATATGGAATGGGGGAAGAAGGGTTTGTAGGGAAATTTCCACCCGAGCGTGCGCTCATTTGCAATTAAAAAATTAAATTAAATAAGTTCTAACAAACCAAACACGCTACGTCGGTAAAACTTTATTGTGAATATGCGCCCTGTAGTGACAAAACAAATACATCTGAGCTGCGACTTGGGCGCCCAGCGAGTTACACACTAGTGTGGGTTTTGTTCCTGGCAGAAATTTTTCGTTTCTCCTGTAAAATTCTTTTGAGATTTTTGAATCTGATGCGTCAAATAAACGCTTAGTAACGCGGGCACGAAAAATCCAGAAGGGCGAGATTTTAACATCTTCAAAAAACAATAAAAGTGGAAAGGACGAGGAAAAATGTAAAGACAGTAAAAAGGGTGAAGCGAAAAATAAAAAAGGTAAAGGCTCTATAAACACGTTGAATACAAAGAAAAATTGTCAAAGTCTTTCCGAAACATATATAAAACAGACGGAAATGGTCTGGAGAAATGTTTGTAGAAGACTGGATTCAGTGCTATCAATGAATGATACGGCTCATTAAGTTTGGTTTTATATGGATTCTTCACAATTCCATTATTATTTTGATTTCCAAAAAAACTACTGGGCCACCATTTTTATTACTGTGTCCGGGGCTACCAGACAACTATTGTGTTGCCAAACAATTAGAGCCAAAGTGTTTTTAGTTTAATTCGTTGAAAAAATGTTATGATTACTAACTTTTTATTAATATGACTGTAGAAGTTCAAAGTTTGATTTTAAGGTTAAAATAAAGACGTAAAATGAGTTTATTTTATTTTTATTTGGAATTAATTTTAAGTGTCCGGGCTACCTGGACTTCCCGTGCGTCTTGTGCACTCCCATCACGACTTGAACAATAGTGTAATGGAAAAGGAAGGCGATGTCGACATTGATGACTTAGGAGATCCTGTTTTGAGGACAGAATTTAATAGAGCTCTGAAAGACATGAAAGCAAATAAGGCATTTGGAACAGATGAGATCCCTGCAGAACTTCTTAAATCCCTAGGAGAGTAAGGAATCGAAAGATTATTAAAGCTGATATCAAAAAGTTATGAAACAGGAGAAATTCCAACTGATTTTAATAAAAATATCATCTTCACACTTCCAAAGAAAACACAAGCCGAAAAATGTGAGAACTATTGCACCATTAGTCTAACATCACATGCTTCAAAATTGCTGACCGGAATAATATACAGAAGGATGGAAAGGGTAGTAGAAGAGATAGTAGGTGAAGATCAGTTTGGGTTTAGGAAAAATCGCGGTACAAGTAAGCAATTCTGTCTTTAGGGTTAATGCTTGAAGAGCGAATTAAGAAAAACAAAGATACTTTCATGGCATTTGTTGATTTAGAAAAAGCTTTTGATAATGTTAGGTGGGACAAGATGTTCAAAATTTTAAAGAAGTCAGGTCTAAAGTATCGAGATAGAAGAACACTCTATAAACTACATAAGAAACAAGTGACTATATTAAAAGTAGAGAATAACGAGAGGCAAGCATCAGTTAAAAAGGTTGTGAGACAAGGTTGTAGTCTATCCCCGTTAATATTCAACTTGTATGTAAAAAAAGCAATGAAGCAAGTCAAAGAAAAATTTCCATGTGGCATAAGTTTTCAGGGAGAAAAAATCAGTATGCTACGATTTGCTGACGACATTGTCTTGTTAGCAGAGAAGGCTGAGGATATTGAGAAGTTACTGAATGGCATGAACAAAATACTGAAGGAAGATTTTGGACTGAATATAAATCAAAGCAAGACAAAAGTGATGAAATGTAGCAGAAATGATACCAATACTAGCTGATTAAATATAAAAATAGGATCGGATGCAATAGGAGAAGTAAGTGTGTTCTGTTACTTGGGAAGCAAAATTACAAACGATGGCCGAAGCAGGAATGATGTTAAAAGCAGAATAGCACTAGCAAAAAGACACTTTATGAAAAAGAGAAACCTTTTAGTTTCAAATATTGATTTAGGAATTAGAAATAACTTTTTACAACTCTTTGTGTGGAGCACAGCACTTTATGATAGAGAAACATGGACTTTAGGAATACCGGAAAAAAAGAAAATTGAAGCATTTGTAATGTGGTGCTACAGAAGAATGGTGAAAATTAGGTGGACAGACAAAGTAAGAAATGAACGAGTTTTGGAAATGATGGGTGAGAAAAGAAGTTTGTGGAAGAAGCTTACAGAAAGAAGAGACAGGCTGGTAGGTCATATTTTGGGACATGCTGGATTGGTTAATTTGTTAGTGGAGGGAACAGTTGAAGGTAAGAACTGCAGAGGAAGACAGAGATTATGATATATTACGCAGATAATTGAGGACGTGGTTTGTAAGGGATATGTAGAGATGAAGAGGTTAGCACAGGATAGGAAGGGATGGAGGATTGCATCAAACCAGTTGAAAGACTGGCGACGGCAAAAAAAAATCACTCTCTTCACCCTTCTCCTGAATTCCAATGACTCTCATCCCAGCTCCTTTATCATATCAGTTACTGACTGTTATCTGCAGTCATTGCCAAAGACAAACCTAGACTTCCCTTCTCTGCACTCCCTCCAGCTCCTGTCCTCGGAACTCCTTTCTGTTGTAAATTATACCTTTCTGCACCCTCTTCTCGGGCAATCGTGTTTTGTCCACTCTTACTAAATGTCCCAAGAGTTCCAGCCTTCATTTCACGCTGCGTCCTTGCCTCTTTGGTTTTTTTTTTTTTTTTTTTTTTTTTTTTTTTTTTTTTTTTTTTTTTTTTTTTTTTTGTAGAGATTCTCATGATTACATTTCTTTTGTGTCCATGTGCAGTTCTCTACGGTTCTAACAACAGGATTATTATAAATGATCGAAGTGATTTCACAATTTTACTATATCTGTATTACTAGACATATTTTCAAAAAACTTTACAGTCGTATAGAAAAACTCGAATTCTTGTGGATGATGAATATAAATTCCTATCATGCCCTCCACACTCTCCCGCCCTAAACACCATGTGATTTTTTTTGGAGGGTGGGGGGGCGGCACCGCGTGAAAGATTCATTGTTTGAGCTTCCCCTACCAGAACAGTGATCTAGCATCTACAGTGCTTTACAACTGATTAATAGAAACATGTTGCACCGAGTTTGGCAAGAATTTCAGTATCGAGTTGATATCTGCAGAATTAGTAGGACACATACGGATCACTTGTAATACGGCAAAAAACTTCTTCTATATGACTATAAAGTTTTATAACAATTTGTCAAACAATACAGAGGCAATAAATTTGTGATGTCGATTCAATCATTTCTAACTAGATGTTACCCGTGGTTTGTAGGCGTAGATTTAAAATTTTATTGCTAGAATTGAATATAGAAATCTGTACGCTAAGTGAAAAGTGTCTAAAAACATAGAATTGTGGTAATATGATGGATAAGGGCATCACTGTACCATTGTACCAGTCTCGTGAAGAGAATGAATACTGACTGCGGGAGAAGGAAAGCCTGAGTGACCGATGTAACATTACACAGACACACACACGCTGTCCGTCTGTCTATCACCGTTCGGATAGATTTCAGAATTTCGTGACAAAATATGTTATCTATCCCGAAAAAACCTATCCTATAATTCCCTCAAGATCGGTTTAGTTGTGAAAACGTAAGAAACATACACAGAGAAAGTTACTTTCGCATTTATAATATTAGTGTAAATAAGCCTGTGTGACGTTTACTGTAGTTGAACGTAACTTTACCGCTGAAAGCGGCAACATGGTGCCACGTTGAACAGCCTTTGAAATGAGTCCACATCTAACCTGAAAATATGCTAGTTAGATGCTGTGTAATGAATCACAAACGAAATACGAGGCGCGTCCAGAAAGTAAGTTCCGTTTCAATTTATCTCCGCTGCAGCGCTGCGATTGCAGTTCCGCACATGCGCTGTAAACGATGTGTATCAAGGGGAAGAACGTGCACCATTTGGAGATCGCTGTCAGTTACGTACGCTTTGTTGTGCTTGTTTGAAATGTCGGCGTTGATTGAAAATCCCGCCGCCTGTGAAATCAGGTCTGTGATTCGGTTTCTGAATGCGAGGAAAGTGAAACCAAGTGAAATTTATCGGCAAATTTGCGATGTTTGCGGACCAAATGCGATGAGTGATTCGATGGTGAGAAGATGGGTCCATCAGTTCAATGGCGGGCGTAGTGATGTGCACGATGAAGAACGAAGTGGGCGTCCACCTTTGGTTACAGAAGAACTGGTTCACGCGATTGATGACAAGATCCAGGAAAACCGTAGGTTTACAATTAGTGCTCTCGCTATGGACTTCCCCCAAATTTCACGATCACTGATGCATGAAATTGTTACCAAACAACTGAAATTCCGTAAACTTTGCTAACGTTGGGTACCAAAGATTCTCACTGAGCAACACAAAACATAACGGATGGGTAGTGCACTTGAGTTTTTGACCCGTTATGCTGAAAGCGGCGAAGAATTTCTGAGACGGATAGTCACAGGAGATGAAACGTGGGTTTCTTACGACACCCCTGAGAGTAAGCGGCAATCAACGGAATGGAGGCACACTTCATCCCCACCAAAGGTTAAGCCGAAGCAAATCATAACACCTCGGAAAATGATGTGCACAGTGTTCTGGCACTGGAAAGGCATCCTACTCATTGACTTCTTACCGCGTGGTCAAACAATCAAAGCAGATGCTTATTGCGAGACACTTCGGAAATTGCGCCGTGCAATTCAGAATAAGCGCCGGGGACTGCTGTCAAAAGGTGTTGTTTTGCTTCACGACAACGCACGACCACACACTGCAAACGTGACGAAAAACCTCGTACAGGGATTTGGCTGGGACGTGTTTCACCATCCTCCGTACAGCCCTGACCTCGATCCTAGCGACTTTCATCTGTTCTTACATCTCAAGTCTTTCCTTGTCGGTCATCACTTCACCAATGACGACGAGCTGATAGAAACTGTTTCCAACTGGTTGAAGACACAGGCGGCAGATTTCTATGAAGAAGGTAAACAAAACCTGGTGCCACGCTATGACAAATGCCTGCAAAATTTCGGCAGTTATGTGGAAAAGTAGTTTAAGAGTTGTAGAATTTTGTGCAATAAAAATTTCTTCTGTATCAGTGTACAATTTCATTTTATTACCAAACGGAACTTACTTTCTGGACGCGCCTCGTATTTTTTATGTCACTACACTATGCTCGAGTTTAGTACTTGTGCAATATTTTTCTCTCGTGGAGACGACTGAATTAGAGTTCTCGGTAACAATGGTGCCTCCAGAAAATTTCGTCAACAGATTTAGGCAGCGCAATTTACGCGACATGTTCGCGGAGTAATACATTTTCGCGGTCATTAAAGAGAACCCGTGGGCGTGCGTTATTTCAGCGAGGCCTCCTTCATCACACGAGGGCCTCATTTTTCAGGTCCTCTCTCGGTTATATAAGGAGAGTGATTACGGCGTGTTTGAACGTCATCAGAGCTGGGCGGGTAGCGGACTTGGCAATTATCAGCGAGTAATTAATACTGGAGGGCCATCTCCCCGGCACACAGAGAGCGCCAAATGACATTACGCCCGCGCCCAATAATTACCTCACAATCCATCCGCAGCGCCGGCTATGACCGTCAAACAAAAAAGGCTCACCCGGAAAAACGTACCACCGCGCCGGCAAAGAAAGGACAGAAATATGCGGGAGTGCTATCGTACTTACAGGAACTGAAGTAAGAACGATAGCTGGAAGCTTTCACTTCAAGATGCCGGCGTTCTTGCGATCTCACTAACCTTGAGTTAAAGGAACGATCATGTGCATTCCGATATAATCTTATACCTTTAATATATGTATATATACCTCTATATAAAACGCTAAGTCTGGAGTCTGCGTACGTCGTCGATAGCTGCTATAGCTATTGGCTAGAGAAAGGTCACGTGCCAGCCTTCATTCGCCAATCAACAGCCACCATATTATATTCGTACCATCATCTTCCTTTTGGTTTATTTACAACTAGACGCAGAAATTCATGTTCCGTAAGGAGAAGGGGATTCAATATTTACGCTATTTTATCTGTATCAGTTAGACGCAGAAATTCATGTAAGGAGAAGGGGATGCAATATTTACGCTATTTTATCTGTATCAGTTATTAGGACTAGGTTAAACCATAACCTAAGAATTTTTTTGGCAGACGGTAAGAAACAATGAAGTTTATTATAAACTCGGAGAAATGTAATGCGAAATGTATTAGTCAAATAAATAACAGTTATCCTTTTTAGAAATTATAGTCTCCGTCATTTAAAGTAAAATGCATTTATTTTAGTAAAATCGTAACCAAATACTCTGATAATCTAACCAGAGTAACGTATTCATATAACGAAAGATATCATCAAAAAGGATATAATCGTTTCTCCTTATAAGCTTTTCCATAATAAATTATATATGATACCCTTAGTTTTTGATACATGTGTTAGCTATTGAATGAGATTTAAGATAACTTTTTTATTAGATTTAAATCATCAAGGATATGACTATTTACTGTATAAGCGATGTGACTCTCGCAATTCAACAACGATATTATTATAAATAATGCTCTCGGGTGACTAGCCGAGTTATAGGAGTGTTGTAATAATCACACAATACTTCGGCGCTCTCAATCGTCGGCGCCATCTTCCGGTCAGGAACGTGCGAAGTTGCTGAGCTAGACCAGATTCCCGCTGCTAACCTCTGATTGGTCAAAATAGCAGTGAGCAGAGATATTATAAAAAAGGAAAGAGCTGGGGAAAAAAAATGAATGCAAGGCAATTATATATCACAAAGTTACAATTAGTATGTTCTTTTAAATTTACATATTGCTTTGTATTTATCTACGACAACCAGATGCAAAAATTCATGTAAGGGTATTCTATGTTTACGTTATATTACCTGTATCAGTTATAAATACTAGGTTAAAAAATAACCTAAGAATTTTATTGGCAGAAGATAAAAAACAATGAAGTTTATTAAAAATTCAGAGAAAGTTTACACGAAATGTACGAATCGCGAAATATGACATTCAAATAAATGACAGTTATCCATTTTTTATATTGTATTTTCCGTCATTTAAAGTAAAATAAAGGAAAGCAAATAAATCGGGATTACTGGAGATCGAGATTCCACCAGGAATTGCCGTGGTAAAACGCAAGAATCCTCTAGAAATATTTTCCGAGGTACATTTAACTGTATTATGCCGGTCCAGGATGTATTACAACCTAATTTCTGCTTGAAAATAATGGTAGTCCATGCCGTATTACAACGGAATTACTGCTTGAAAATAATATGTCTTGTGATTGACTACAGCAGTATAATGACGTCATTGCTGGATGTTTTTTTTTTTTTTGCTGAATCGCGATCTCCAGTAGATCCGATCGCTATTCATTTTTCCTTACAAGCTTTTCCTGAATAAATTCCTACCACCACAGGTGATGCCCGTCGTTATTCATATGAGGGTAATAGAAGCTATGATTTTCGAAAGTCAATATTAGTGGAGGTTTTGGTTAAGTTGACCAGAATCCCCACTGACACATTTTGTTACATCATAATTCACTTTAATATGAGTTTTACAAACCAATTAAACTGCTTTCATAAGCTCCATGTTACTGAAGGTATTAATTAATGCGCGTGAAAGTAGTTCCATACCTATCGTGCTAAATTGTACCTGGGCCAGGAATAAAACTGATATTACACGGATAGCAAAAGTTTTCGGGATTCCTAATTTGTTTTTAATTTTATTGGTTCTATACTTCCGTCGTCATTAATTCAGTAGAAGTTACTGCTGTATTACTATGTGAACAGCAATTCAAATATGTAGAACATTACCATATCAAGGCAATTAGCATTATGTAATAACAATTCCGTATAATTAACCAACTGCAAAAAAAATAAACTGCCAGAATATGGCGTTCAAACCGTCATTTTTGACGGGCTCGAAGCCAATATAAATATATTGTTATTGCAGCTATATCGATCCTTTTTTTTCAGGATGTAGCCTCTTTAAGCCAAATGAGCTATATTACAATTTAATTCTACATAGTTTTGTTGTAGTTCTTTCCAGGCTGATCGATCTTGAGCCACCCTCTTCCAGTTCACGCCTGTAACTCGACGTATGTCTTTATCCCAGTGATCCGGGGGTCTTCCTCTTGCTCTTTTCAGGTTCCTTTGTACCCAATCCAGTACTGCCGTAGTCCACCTGTCATTTCTTTGCGAGCAATGTGACCAGGCAATTATTGGTCATGACTCTTTTTAAAATATCTGTCACTTTGGTTATTGAACCAATGTGCACGGTCCTTTTCCTGTCTCTTCTTGTAAATCCTAGCATTGCTCCTTTCATACTTCGCTGGGCAGTTCTCAGTTTTTGCTTCATGTGACTTTTTAAGGTTCAAGTCTGACAGGCATATGAGGGGACCGGTAATATACATTGTTCAAATACCAGTTTTTTAAGATGTACTGGCATGTTTTATTTAAAAACTATGGAATTTCTTCCGTATGCTCTCCAGCCCAGCTTTATGCGTCTGTAGATCTCAGGCTTTGAGTCGCCATTCGTACTGATCAGTTGGCCAAGATAGATGTACTGATCTACGGACTCAATACCAGCTTCTTTCTCGTCTGCCTCGTCTTTATCTTTTTCTGCCCATTTGTTTTGCATGATTTTGCTTTTTGATACGTTTATTTTAATTCCCACTTCGCTGCAAGCTGCCTCTAGTTTATATATCAGTTCCTTTAGCTCTTCCAGACTGTTTGAGAGTAAAAATATATCATCAGCCAATCTTAAGTTGTTGAGACTTCTTCCATTTATTGTCAACCCTCGGTTTTGCCATTGGATTTTTGACATTGCCAACTCCAGGACTGATGTGAATAGCTTGGGGGATATACAGGGTGGGGCATTTAATATGTTTTCTGGAAATATTTCGGAAAGAAAGCATTTTAACAAACAATAACCTATATAAAAAATAATCGTACAGTAGGGGGCTACAATTATGTGATATTGGTTTTTTCACAGGTGGCGCTGTTGTCGTTACAACAAGGTCAACTTAATTCTTTTAAATGGGAACCCCTATTGTTTTTTGAAGATTCCGATTCGTCATGAAAAATTAAAAATAGTTTGCTTAACTCACTTTTCTGTTAGCCTCACAGATGGCGCTGTAATCGCGAAAAATGAATATTCGCGTTTTTTGTGTATAATTTTAATTATTGTTTAAATAATTGCATGTAATTTTCATTCTGTAAACATGGAAGGTAATTTTAAGGATAATGACGAAATTGATTTTTTAAATGCTTTTTCTTACTTATTTGCAGCCATGTCTACAGCAGGTGCTCAAAAAGGTGACCACTTACTTCCAGACATTTTCTGACACACTTCGAGCTGTTCAGGCATCATTTGTGCAAAGGGTCAGAAAATGTCTGGAAGTAAATGGTCACCTTTTTGAGCACCTGCTGTAGATATAGCTGCAAATAATTAAGAAAAAGCATTTAAAAATCAATTTCGTCATTATCCTTTAAAATTACCTTCCATGTTTACAGAATGAAAATTACATGTAATTATTTAAACAATAATTAAAATTATACACAAAAAACGCGAATATTCATTTTTCGCGATTACAGCGCCATCTGTGAGGCTAACAGAAAAGTGAGTTAAGCAAACTATTTTTATTTTTTCATGAGGAATCGGAATCTTCAAAAAAAAAAATAGGGGTTCCCATTTAAAAGAATTAAGTTGACCTTGTTGTAACGACAACAGCGCCACCTGTGAAAAAACCAATATCACATAATTGTAGCCCCCTACTGTACGATTATTTTTTATATAGGTTATTGTTTGTTAAAATGCTTTCTTTCCGAAATATTTCCAGAAAACATATTAAATGCCCCACCCTGTAGAGTCTCTTTGTTTTACCCCTCTTTCTACTGGGAACTCTTTGGTGGCTTCAGCGATGTTGACAAAAGCAGTGAAAGTACTGTAGATGTTGAACAGTATGTTGATATAGCCTGGATTCACTCCTTGTTCTAGAAGAGCTTCCATGATTGCTGAGTGATGGACTGAATATATATATATACATTTGGGATTTCGGAAACGGCTCTAACGATTTGGATGAAATTTCATCTTTAGGTAATGTTTTGTTTTTTAAGTTTACCTAAATAGGTATCTCCCGGTAAAAATGCGATTTTACGAAAAATCAACAATTGTTGTATTTGGTATCTCAAGTACCTACCTATCCTAAATAATATTACAACATAAAAATTTCTTGCGTATCCTTGCCGCTTTGACTACAGGGCGCAAGGGAATTTCATGGTTAAAAAATAGTGGACATTCGAACAAAAGTCAGAATATGGATCAAAAAAAAAATTGAACATAGTAATTTTTGATCAGCACAGCAATTGCTATCTAAAACAATTTTTTTGGATCGATATTATGTCGTAAGTTCGAATGTCCAGTATATTCCAATCCTGAACCACTGTGTGACGTCAGCAGGCAGCTAGTCCTCAGATATTCTCAGAGTTTAGACGCGAGAGTTGAAGTCAGGTCTGGTTGAGCCGCACTGAATGTACTTAGCTAAGGGATTTGCCGTCTGGCGCTAATCCCTTCAGCAGAATACTTTCGGCGCCGGCCACCGTAAGCTGCTTACGGAACTCTGCCAACAGGACACTCACGTAGCGAATGTGAAACCCGAGTAAGCAGAAGCAGATCGCAGAATTCAACGGTACTCTGAATACTGTTCTAGAAACCAGATGGTGGCGACATTTTAATACAATTAATTAACTAGCTGGTACCCACGACTTCGTTCGTGTTTTTTAAGAATTTTGAAAATTTTATATTTTTGCTGTGAACCTTAAATATTTCCAGGATAAAAAGTAGCCTATGTTGTTCCCTGCCAAAACAATAACCCACCAGTGAAAGTCCTGTCAAATTCTGTTCACACACCAAATATGTCGCGTATAAATTATTTACCTTTGTTAATAGCTGAAAAATCTGAAAAAGTGTGTATTCTAGAACGTTAGTCAAGAACAATAGAACATTTTAGTACATTCAAGAACATTCTGGTATATTCTAGACGACTCCAAAAAAAAAAATTACAACACTTTGGTCGAAATATGAAAATGCCATAGGTCGAACACTTTCTATCACCATAATTCCCACACCCCCACATATACCGACATGCAACCACCATAGTGCATGATGGGAGACTCCAGGCTGCTACCACACACAGACACCAGTGGTCTGCGATAGGTAGTTGTGGCTGCAAAGTGAAAAATAGGAACATTCACGTCTGTTTATACATACATATAAGATTTATGTTTCTAATCTTGTCTCCAGTCTCCCGATGGGCGACTTTCTCTGCAAGGGAGACAGAACGTGCGCTATTCCTGAAGATCTGGAATTAGGATTACCGCTCCGATACCAATACTGGAAAATGATTTCTTAGATGGTAGAGTAGTAGATAATAGTAACAGTTGAGTAATAGTAGGAGTGGTAGACGTACAAAGTGACATAGTGAAATATTAAAAATTCTAACCATAAAGTGGACAGGAAACTGCAAACACTATACAAAACTAGAAATCAACTATGACAAAATGCGGAAAGTTTAGAAAGCTATAATATATGTTAACAGCGAAACAGTCGTATGTATCGTGCCAACAAAGAAAAGACTGTACAGATATTGCCAAAACTATACAAACTATAGCAAAAATTGAAATTATTCATTGTGGAATTATCTGTTGAAGTATCAAATGTAAAACTGTTGTGATAAATTAAGGACTATTTTAGTTTCTAGATACTAGGCTATAAAAATAAAAAAAATAAAAATAATAAAAAAAAATTAAAAAATCTCCTATAGAATGAGAGTGTTGTCTTTCTATAAGCCAATCACTCAATTCAGACTAAACAGACATTCCTCAAATTTTGCAGCGCTAACTCGATGGTTAATATAAAGGTTCAGTACGTATTTCAGTCAGATGTTACGAATCACGTGGTCATGAGCTCTGATCGTAAGCACAGGAGCTTTTCTAGATTAGAGACCATACAAAAAAACATGGAGACGCGCTCACAGCTAGTATGGTAACATCAGTTAATGAAGCAGCGAAATGTGATTTTTTCGACGACTTCAAGGCCATTAGCGCCAAGTGAATATAAGTGACAAGTAACGGGTAGAAATTTTGTCATGACCTTTTGAAGGAACCAACTCGGCATTCTCCGGGAAACGATGGAAAACTGGAATCTGGTTAGTTGAAGTGAAATTTGAATCCATGTCCTCGCGAGCGGTAATATAACAACGGTTACTGAATTATCAAAGATTACCACTAAAAGGAAATAATCAAGCGATTGTAGACGCTTTTGAAATTACTCCCAGTCAGTAGCGGCTCGTTAAAGGCTCTGAGGCGGAGCCGCCCCAAAAGATATATTAAGATATGTTTTTAAATAAAGTAATACAGTATTTAAATTAACAGGAAACATTTCCAGAATTGTCCACACATGTTTAAACACTGACAATCAATATTTTTAGAACTGTTGATATAAAGGATTGTTTCTCAAACGTGTAGTATTTTTAAGGCTGTGCCTTTGGCACGCTGTTACATTGTATGTAGCAGAGGATTGGGGGCGTGGCTTTTACGGAGTATAGCTCTTATGGACTCGTAGTAGACTCAGCTTGCAGAGCCTACAGCAGTTGTACCAACCCTATCATGATTTACTTATAACGCTGGTTACAACTTAGGGAAATCAGCAGAGTGGTTGAACTTCAACGGTCGAATCCCTGTCTCTGTATCTCCAGTTTATGCTGTCACGTGTCATTAATCGGCGTTAAATATGTATTTTTTGACAATGTAAAAGATACTTTTATGTTTCGGGCGTTGGCCATTGTATCAACCATAGCACAGTTTGTAAATATTCCGCTAGAGTGCACTAGAATACGGTGATATAAGTTTCAACATCTATCGAGAATTTGTCAGACTATTAGATGAAATAAGCGCGCTAAACATATCATTATCTAAGTTGCCAAAGGGGTTTTCACGAGAAAGTGTGTTATTTGGAAGTTTCTTTTTGTGAGCGTGTTGTGCGGTTGAGCCTTAACTCTTGTGAGTTATAATTTCGTTTTTGAGCACAGCTGTAGTTTTCCGGCGCTCTGAAGGTGCAATATTCTGGGAAAAAAAATTGTAACACGAGCTTCGGTAAGACTCTCGCCATCGAGACTTTGGCTGCAGGGGTAAAAGATTCGCAGCCTTCCCCAGTATAAAACCCACGCGCCTCCACTGCTCCCAGTTATAACCGAAGTGACCCCTCCCATTTGGGTGAGATCGTTGTGGTGACGCAATGGTTCACTGGTTCGATTCCAGGCAACGGAAAAGTTTTCATCGTAGAACGTTATCCAGCTGAGTAGGAGAAGTGATGGTACACGATTCCTAATCACCAGATTGTGCTGCAAAGTTCTAGGTTAAACTCCAAGTGTGCCTAGAGTGAGGGTTTACAACACTGTTGAGGGTAATTCGTAAGTCGGGCGGGGGGGGGGGGGTAAGTTTAACTTAGGAAACCTCTGGAGTATTTCGGTGGAGTAGGCATGTTTTGACCGGCACTAAGTTTCTTCACCCTATCCTTTTATGCATTCACAACACGATTTCAAACACAAACGCAACAGCGTCGTTTACACAAACAGTAACACTTACAAACACTCCCATGCTGAGGAGGATAAAGAAAAACCACTGCAGCTCAAAATCCAAAGACAGGAGCTGCATCCATGGCAGCCGCCGACTCAAAATCATAACAGATCTCTAAGGCCCCTACTGAACGATTAGTTCCCATTTGAGACATTGGTAGAGTCACGTAGAACTTGATAATTACTCTCACGTTGAGAAACTTCTCGGTAATTAACTAATTCGTCCTGTCACCTATTATTGATGACCACCTTTAGTTTATTCGTCCTCCAACTCTCAGTTTACGGTCGTTGGTCGCCAAGGGATTTTACCTTCCACCAAAGGTTAATGACTATTACTTTCAATGGATTAAATACTTCTATGAAATGATGACACCAACGAATCACTTTTCACTTCATATTTATATCTCCGTTAGCTCCATAGTAACATTACATGTGGATAAGACACTAGACTCATCCAAAGATGCTAAAGCACAAATACACAAATATTCCAGCGATTAAACTCACAAAAGACTGTAAAACCGCTTATATCTCTGTGAGCTCCATAGTAACATTACATGTGGATAAGGCAGTAGACTCCATGGGGGAAGGAAATATATGGAGGAGAAGTGACGTTAAATTGGTGAAGCAGGCTCGCGCATGCGCAGTGGCGGCAGCGGCGATATTGCGCTTCCAAACAATTGCGATGTTCCCAGCATATCTCGAAAACTAAGCAAGATATCGCAAAATTTTATTCTTTATTTTCGATTTGTCTCGTCGTATTACATAAGAATCGATCATTAAATTTGACTTTTGCGAAATTTTTCTTCTCCATTTCAACTCACGACACCTCACTTTTGATACAGTATATCTCTAGAACTAGGTGAAATATCGAAAAATTTTATTCTTTATTTTTCATTTTTCTCGTCTTTTTAAATAAGAATCCATCATCAAATTTGACTTTAACCAATTTTTTCTTCTGAATTTCAACCAAAACCATTTCACATTTGGGACAGAATATCTCGAAAACTAAGCAGGATATCAAAAAAATTTATTCTTCATTTTTTATTTGTCATATCGAGTTACATAATAATCCATCACCAGATTGCGGCGTCACGTTTATCCTAGAGTCCCCTTGAGGTTTTTGTACATATTCCCCGTGTCTGTATGGAAGCGGCCATGCCCCCTCCACTCCGGCCTTGCCCCCCCCCCCCCCACTCCTCCTCCGCCCTGCTTCACTTCAATGCGTGGTGAAGGTCTCTTGCGTCGTCTCCATATATTTCCTTCCTCCATGGTAGACTCGTTCAAAGATACTAAAGCACAAATACACAAATATTCCAGCGATTAAACTCACAAAAGACTGTAAAACCGCTTATATCTCCGTGAGCTCCATAGTAATATTACATGTGGATAAGGCACTAGACCATGGAGGAAGGAAATATATGGAGACGACGCAAGAGACCTTCACCACGCATTGAAGTGAAGCAGGGTGGAAAAGGAGTGGGGGGCATGGCCGGAGTGGAGGGGGCATGGCCGCTTCCATACAGACACGGGGAATATGTACAAAAACCTCAAGGGGACTCTAAAATAGAGGTGACGCCGCAATCTGGTGATGGATTATTATGTAACTCGATATGACAAACAAAACATTAAGAATAAATTTTTTTGATATCCTGCTTAGTTTTCGAGATATTCTGTCCCAAATGTGAAATGGTTTTGGTTGAAATTCAGAAGAATAAATTGGTCAAAGTCAAATTTGATGATGGATTCTTATTTAAAAAGACGAGAAAAATGAAAAATAAAGAATAAAAATTTTCGATATCTCACCTAGTTCTAGAGATATACTGTATCAAAAGTAAGGTGTCTTGAGTTGAAATCGAGAAGAAACATTTCGCAAAAAGTCAAATTTAATGATCGATTCTTATGTAACACGACGAGACAAATCGAAAATAAATAATAAAATTTTTCGATATCTTGCTTAGTTTTCGGGATATACTGGGAACATTGCAATTGTTTGGAAGCGCATTATGCCGCTGCCGCCATTGCGCATGCTTCACCAATTTAACCTCACTTCTCCTCCATATATTTCCTTCCTCCATGGACTAGACTCGTCCAAAGATATTAAAGCACAAATATTATCCAGCGATTAAACTCACAAACGACTGTAAAACCGCTTGGCGACTCAAAAACAAATACCAAAACTTCCGAAAACAGCTGACTGCTCGATTCGATATCTCGGCGAGTTTAAATAGTCGACATATAAACATCCAGAGGACTACAAAGAGTACCGACGGACGTTTCTCGATGGTTAACAATCAAATAGATACAACAATAATTACAAATTGTACAAAATCACTCACAATCATTAGAAAACACCATAGAATGAAACTTAATACTGTTTACATGCATTTACACGCAAAATTATCAACATTCCAAACAGTTGAGAATTGTCCTCCAAAGATCATGGCTCACTTCAACAATTACAATTACAAACTTTTAATTAATTTTTCATACATAATTCTGCCCTTGATCGTATAACACAGGCTCTCTCAATAAAACAACGTTCATTTGTATGGCGAATATACACAAATCCACAATTCATCAACTGCAATCTTGCCATATATATAATTGTTAAAATAAAATTTCATATAATGCTTGGTCTGAGGGTTGTCACAACGTATCCACTTTTCCTTTTCTTTTTTTCTTTCAAATGTGTACCACAGTGGCGGATCTACGATTTTTCCGAACTGGGGTAAAAACTTGAGATTGCCGCCCCTGCAAATATGAAATTGCTGGCCGCGGCAGTATATAGCAGTTTTTCGATTTAGCCGCACCTCTGAGGTTGCCGCTCGAGACAGTAAAGCTAAATGAAGGTCGCCGCCACACGAATTTGCTATTTACCGCTCCTTCAAACACGATTTTGCCGCCCCACTGAAGTTGTCACCCGGGGCAAGCGCTCCGGTTTAACCCTTCTACATCCGACCCTTGTGGTCCGCTGTCTCTTCGGCCATTTAGCCAGCTGTAATATGTATTTTTTAACTATTTTTTCAGGCTTCATTCATGTAATTGTAGGATACTGTAGTGAGAACAACACAACAGTTAATTAAGACTTAATTAAAGCCACCCATGCCCCAGGCCGGACTCAAACCGGCGACCCTTTCAATGCGACGCCAGCGCACTAGCCCCTACACTGCCAGCCCTGGCTCTGCGTCAACCGCAAGAATTCCTTTGATGCACGTTTCCTCTTTACCTCAGTCCTCCACTGGTCCTCCCTTGTCTAATGGTTCATTTTTCTCTAAAATTCCGTTTCAGCTGCATGCAGTTTGATTTTTCTCACGATAACATTTTCAGTCAATAAACACTTGTACGAATAAGAGAATATTCAGCTTAATTAATTTTCTGATGTATCCAACTTGTTTTTCTGATGTATTTTAGTACTACATTGTTCTCTCATTTGATGCTTTTCTGGTACTACGCGGTATATAGTGCCGTTCATATATATGTTCATATATATTTATACATGGATTGGTTCCTTTGTACTAAAGGTCACTTTTAACTGAAAGTTTTTCTTATTTTCAGATCACTTTATGTTAATATTATTGTCCAACATAACCCTCCATGGTAGTAGTTAAGAGGGGGAAACGTCCTATATGTTTACAATGCAGGATATGTGGTCTTGTAGGCTATTCAATCGGAGTTACTAACTAGTCACTCAGCAATAAGCGTATTGTAACTTTCAATGCAAAGATATTGACCAAGCGTGTCGGTTCGAGTACGGTCGAGTACATGGGTGTTTATGTGTTGTGTGTGTTAGTACCGTGTCCGTGGTGGGCTGTGAATTCTTAGAAGCTACGAAGTACAGGAGAAACTGTTACACTGTATGAGTCGTGATAATCACGTGAAGCTGACTGTATGGGCTAACTTGCCAAATGCACTTAAAATAAAAATAAAAAAAACGAGAGAGAGAGAGAAAGGTATTGGTCACTTCACATTTCAATAATTACGAACTGAAAATAGAAAGACCGTCACGTCAAAAAAATAATACATTAGTAAAGGGTTGCTGAAGGAAATTGCTGATCAAACCGGTTTACAGATATCTTTTGAGAAAACGAAATTAATGATTAACATCAAGGATGCTCCACCGAAACTTCAAAGCAAATACGGGGACATTAATCAAGTGGAAAAATTTAAATACCTTGGTGAGATCATTATGAAAAACGGATCGGACAAAGAGCTATTCGGGAAAGGATTCGCAAACTATAAATAGCCTACCAAACTTCGCGACAGGTCTACAATAAAAAATATATTTCACAAAATACTAAGAAACGTCAATATGAAACAGTTTTTTTTTTTAACTGCTTAACTTCTCTTAACAGCGAGGTCTTTAGAGACGGGATAGGAAGGGGGCAAGGAATGGGAAAGAATTCGACCATTGCCTTTTGAAGGAAGCATCCCGGCATTTGCCTGGTGTGATTTGGAAAACCCAAATCTGGATGCCCGGACGGGGATTCGAACCGGCGTCCTCCCGAATGGCGAGAACGCTAACCATTACACCACCACGCTCGGTGAAACAGTTCTGAAACCAGTAGTTTTGTATGCAGTTGAAACCTTGTTCCTGAATGCCGATAAAGGACTTCTGGGAGAACTGGAGAAAATATCAAGAAAAATTATTAGAGGAATTTTGGGTTCGAACTTTAAGAATGGCATCCATGAAAAGAGATCCAACAAAGAAGTCTACAGCAAAATAGAGAAAATCACTGAAACAATCCGCAAAAGACGGGCTCGATTCTATGGCCACCTCAAACGGATGGAGGAGAACAGACTAACAAAAAAAATCTTTAACTTATTTGATTCCAGACCCAAAACTGTAATGCCCTGGTTCATAAATATTAAATAAGATCTTCATTTGATGAAACTAGAACCAGAATATGCTTTCAACAGAGATATATTTCGGAAGAAGTTAATGACAAGTGGGACAAGCCAAGACGAACACTCCAACAGAAGACGCGGTACACTCTGGACAGAGGAGCGCAAACAGGCGCATTCAAAACGAATGAAGGAGTTCTGAGCCCAAAAGAAGATGAAACTCGCTGCCAAATGCACAAAGGCTTAACGGGCGTCCCAGTTGGCCTGAACGAATAAATAAATAAATAAAAAATATAAAGGGTTACACGAAACAGCCTAACTTCCCTGTCGGATCGTAGATGGTAGCATGCGGGGTGAGATGTTGTCAACATGTTGAGCGCCCGCGGGGAGGATATCGTTGCGGCTGTACCGTCACGTAGCGTGTAGTCAGCGGACACTCCCCTCCCATCCCCCCCTCCCCTCTCTCGGGCCATTTACTCGCCGCCTCCAGGAGATGTTGAGGCACTGTCTGCTTTCTGCAATGCCGCGCGAGAAAACGCCGCTCTGAATTTTACATCAGCAGCGCCGCTCTGCGCCCGCTGGAGGAACAGCCCCGTCGACGCGTCCGGAATAATTAACAGCACGGCGGCGCCTCCCCCCAACTCCCTAAATGTAGCCAGAGTCGCTTTTAGGCGAGGCTGCCGCGTACGTAGTACAATCCGGGACGAAAATTGCGGAGCGAACTGCGCCGAGAAGGTAGGCAGCGCGCTTAGTCGCCGGGCGGGCGGGTTGTGAACCTCGCAGGAGATGGCGGCAGAAGTAGTCTCTCCACTTTCTGAGAATAAACTGAAATAACAGGGTCTAGTGTTACAGTAAAAACTAAGATATACTTCACACATAAACCAACGCATGTAGGGCTACACAATAATTATGGTGCTGCTAAACCAGTTTCTTCCTTTACTGGCTGGATAAAGAGGAAACGCAATGCCTGTTAACTCAGATTTGTTCTGAAGAATGATTTTCGACTAGACAACAAGAAGGAACTGGTGGATGCTTACGTCATGGTTATTTTCACCTTCGACCTTTGACGAAATAAACTAACAGATGAAAAAGTTCGAAATCTGTTCATCACTGTTTGAATACTAAATATCTTCAATTATTTTCTTAGATTGTTTTTATTAATATCACCAAAGAATTAATAAACAGTTCACTTTCCGTAAAAAACAAACTGTTATGCATAGGTTACAGTGTATAGTCAGAGACTATAGTGGTGCACTCTCAGATAACTGTTATTGCAAAGAAGCTCTATGTCGTTTTTCCGTAATTACTCAATTTACATAGTTTTCTCTTCGTATTCAGTATAGCCATCCAGGGCGTATAAGGACTAAATAGCTGAAACAAAAAAAGAACCGGTACACAGCACAATGCTTTTTTGAAGTGTGTTTGTTTGTTGTACGGGAGCCTGCATAAACTACGTAGTTCCATTTTGGCCTCCTGTAAACTCCCTCCCCCGACGTTCCCCCCCCCCCTCCCTTCTCGGGGTGGGACGTAGCATTTGCCCCTAATGATTCCAGGAGAAGTTATAAACTGTTTTCCTCTTTTCAGACTATCGTAAATTGTATGCGGAAATAATTAAAAGATAAAAATAAATATTCACATGCTGTTGTGTGTTTTGTGCCTTACTTTAAATGTGACAAATAATATGAATGAAAAGCCACATGGCTTGACTAGAACCCCCTCCCCCCTCTACCTCCACGAAGCTCAGCCTAGCATTCTGGCCAACCCCTCCCACCCCCCGACCGAGCCACGTCTCTTGTGGACGTTCCCTTGTGATGTAATATGCAATATCTAGTTTGGATTACATCTTTGTGTTTCTGACGATAAGTTCAGTATTTTATTTGCTGCTCCCGCGGCGTGTAACATAGAAACATAAAACATACCACATATTTTAAGTCTGATCCTAAGCTATGTAAAGGTGAACACCCCTTGGAAACATGGTCACTAGTTTTTGCGTTTTTCTGGAACCAATATACTCTTGTTGACTTTTGTAAACACAGATTCTAATGGAGCTTGTGCCATCTCCACATAGTACCGGATATAACGAAGCTTATACCCACTGAGAATCTCCCTACATTTCTATTTTTGTTTTAGAGGTTTTTTTGGTTTTAATTCTCTCACTACTTCGTGTAAACTGTTGATAACTTATTCCATTCTAGACTCCCTTGCCTACAAATGAAATCTTCCCGACATCCTTACTCTTGAAATCAAGCGGTGGTTTTTGTCATGGTCCTCTATACCTCTCCATAAACTACTTCAAATTTTCTATAATATTCAGTCGCACTATTGTAAGCATTATACATTCCCAGCACTCTATTTAACCTCCTCCTGCGTTCCAGTAATTCCCAACTCAGCTCCTTTACCGTATCAGCTACTGAATGTGTCCCATGGTAATTTCTTCAAACAAATCTAGTGGCGCTCCTTGGCAGTCCCTTAACTCCTTCATTTGTTACCCATAATGCATTTCATGTAGTATCCTCCAAAATAAATGCAGAACTTTCAAAATTCTCCCTCCTAACTGCCCAAAGTGCCATGCTCTATTGAGGTTTTTTATCAAGTAATACACCAACGTATCAACAGTACATGCCTTCAAAAAACAATTACCACTCCACCATAAAAAAAATTCTAACTTGTGCCTTTTTTTTTGGCATTTACAAACATTCGATGTTGACATACGTAACAGGTTTTTCTATAGATGCTCGTATACCTTGAGGAACTAGTGGATGGATCACAGAGTTTTGTACCGGTATGCGAAGGAATGTTGAAAGAGGTTGAAAGAGTTCTGCATATAAGAAGCTGCCTTAAAAGCTCTCCTGAGCCGAGAGCGCTTTTAGTCGGCTGTTTGCTCCACTGCCGACCTCCGCCATTATGGCGCTAATGGGCCAATCAGGAGCCAGAACGTCACCTGGTACCCAGGGGAACCAACCTCTTGCGTCTAACTACCATCGGGGTACCTTGCAGCTCTATGTTCACTGCTCTTTCAACTGACAACTTCCACGTGTTGCGACCTAACGCCACGAAATATGTCACGCAAGCAACTCTAGCTCGCTTACAACTCTGTACCTAGAGAAACTACTTTGATGGGTTGTTATGACAACTGGCACCTGATGTCACAGCACAGGGCATGAGTAATTTTTTTTAAAATAATTTACATTATTTTCATGAGTGTCATGTTACATAAATCATTACTTCTTTTTAAAGAAAGTAGTTCCAGACTGATCCCTATTTACACAGCATAAACTACAATTAAAACAAATATTACGTGGAATGGTGTAAGTTGTTAAGATTTATT
>JARYHS010013770.1:0-23496 GCA_031002005.1 Vandiemenella viatica | reverse complement strand
TCTCCATCCTTATCTATAACTGTCTCAGCACCCTCTCTTCCCCTCAGTTTCCTGATATAGCTATAGAAATTTCTAGATGCATCAATAAATGATCCCCCTGCACCAATAATATTCTTCACAAAATTATCCTTAGACAGTTTCTTTTACATTATTAATTGCTTGTTTGTTTGTTTGAAGAATTATCTACTGCCTTGCTATTTCTTAACTCTGTTATGTTCTCGTCTCACCATCCTCTTTAACCTCCTCACCTCTCTTTTGCCTAGTAGGCTGACTGTACTTGCTATATATCTTCATGTCGACCTAAACATCCTGCACACATCCTTCTGTGCCTATTAACAATCCTTTCTCTTCTTGATCGTACTGTAGCTTATCCACAAGAAACCTAACTACTAACTAGAAATCGAAAAAAAAGCATTAATTAACCTCACTAGCTCTTTGCTTCCTACCTCTTACGAATTCCTCTGTCCAGTAAAACACATTCAGATCTACTCAAATGGTTTTAATAGTGTTCACCTCAATTCTGTTTCAGTTTTTCAGATATCCTGTATATTAGTTTAAACACACATCGAAAACCGCGTGTTTCATCTACGGTGGTAGCGGGAATTTCTTCTGGGAAAGTTTCTAAGTAAAGACGAATAATTATTATCTTTTTTATTGATACTTTTCGTGATATAACGAAACTTTTTCTGATTATATTCTCGGAGCACTTGCCTAGGAGGTTTTTAAATAACTGAATTTGACTTTAAATGACGCAAATTTTTGTTGTGAAAAAGTTTCTAAGTATAATTTCAAAATCGAATAACTATTATTTATTCTATTAATACATGTCGCGAATAAGTAAGTTTCTTGTAACCTATCTCTGAGTTAGTTTTTAATAAAGTTCCTTCAGTCAAAAAAATTCTTTGGTTATATTATGACCCTGTTATGTTAATTTCTACAGAGAATATAGCTTAAATGAATTTCTGCATCTAACCGCCGTAAATAAATAAAAAGCAAAATGTAAATTTAAACGAACGTCGCACTGCAATTTTCTAATCTCTGACTAGCATCATAATTTTTTATCTCTACCGTTCGTATTTATGATCAACTGTCATATTTCATTTTAACAATGTAAGTACTAATAAAATTAAATGTAGTTATTTATTTGAAAATTACACTTCCCTTTAACGATATAAGTGCGAATTATATCAAATGTAGTTACTTATATAAAATTTCATGCTTAGCAAAGCAGCGCTGCCGTGGCGGTCAGTCTAACTAACACTTCGGATGTCATCGGCCTCGCTGAAGGTTGCCGAGGTATAGAGTTCACGTCCAGTTTCCAGGAACAACGCATTTTATTAAAGAACACTATCGGTTTGCTCGTCCCACTCCAGTTCATCTGAAATAGCTTGCATGTGGCTGAGATTCACATGATTTCCTCTCATACATCACTTTGTTTCCTCTCAGTTAGTCATGATGCAGTTGTATATCGAACTCCCCACAAACATCCTTCGCACTGAGCTAAAAGTAACCGGTCCCTTGTTCTCATCCCTACTTGTCTCGAGTACCCACCACGTCATACTTGATGACGTGACGTTATACAGGCAAAAAGTGAGGCTAGCTTAAGAATAAAAGACACTTTGTGGTTTCCAAAACGGATGCAGCATTCGTCTTTGTTCCGTCACTCCGGCTCAGTAGGGGGGGGGGGGGTGTAGCACTCACCGCTACTCCGCAAAGTAAAAAGCGAGACACGCAAAGAAGAGAAAACGGCAAAGAGCCCGGCTTAGCTCGGAGCAGCAGGGGGGGAGGGGGGGCTCTCTCGCCTTGAAAGCTCGCTGCGGACTTACGCCGAAATTCATTTTTCCCCCGAGAGAGGGAGGCAAGAAAGGAGTGGGAGAAGGAACAGGAACAAAGACCAAAGAGGAGCCGAGGAGAAAGTGGGGGGGGTGGGAGTCTCCCGGGAACTTGTCTGATGTCTCCACCTCCCCCCTGTCGCATGCTGGAAGCACTGTGACATGCGGCAGTGGTATATACGAGCCATAATAATCACGTCTGGCATTCGGGACGACTCGCTTCCGATGTTTTTATTTTAAACTAGCTGTTACCCGTGACTTCATACTGGTAGAATTGGATACAGAGAGCTGTAAGTTAAGCAAAAGGTGTCCCAAATTGCACGGAGTTGGATAAATATGACTGGGAATCTATCACTATACCATTCTCCCTGTCTCATGAGGAGAAGCACTTTGCACCGATCGTGGTCGATGAATGGTAACGCGCTAGTCTCAAAATCGGAAAGTCGGGGATTCCAATCCCCGACCGGGAATCTAGATTTGGGTTTTCCTTGGTTTTCCAAAATCACATCAAGCCTAATGGCGGGAAGCTTCCTTTAAAAGGTCATGGTCGAATTCCTTCCCGTTCCTTGCCCCTAGTTCTTACCCATCTCTAATGACCTCGACGTCGACGAGGCGAAAAGCCATAAACAATAAATAGAGAGAGAAGCAGTTTGCAACAAACTAAGGGGCAGGAGACTACCTAACACACTTCCTCCCGCAGATATTTGTTTGTGATTTAAAATTATGTCACTTTCTAGGGACATCTTATATCAGTACCGTTTTGTTCACAACGTTTTTTATTTCACTGTCCTTTGCAAGGGTATATAGCCTCTGGAAGTTGGAAATCCGTAGAGAAACTGGTCTTTTCCAACCATACGCCTGCTACTTCCAGTCACTGTCCCTGCCCTGGGCTTTATTCATAGTCATCGCAAAGGCTAATTTTAGTGGGACCTTTTGAAAGCAACTTAAATTATTTTATTTTTAATTAAATTATTCCTTCTCCCTGGTGTAATGACCAATGGTAATAATTCTGCTCCCAAATGAAAGCTTCCGCCGTGCGCTCACTAATACATTCACTGCATCGCGATATAAACGTGATCCTGTAGTTCTTGGCTTTACTATAGCAGCCTTTACAGAATGAAACGAAATCATCTACATCTAATGAATATAAATAAACAAAAATAAAGTAATAATTAATATGTTGATTTGAACGAAATACCTATATACTAGAAACCTTTCTTTGTAGTTACTTAACTAAATGAGGTTGTCATCACATAACGCTCATGAACCTGGTTTGATAATGTGGTACGTATTTTGATTGCGACACAGTTGACACTACTACTCACATGCTCTGAAATAATGTCAGTTATATCAGGGGCGTATTTAGGCATAGGAAACATAGGATGTAGCCTAGGGGCCCGTACCACATGCAAAAAAAAAATAAAAAAAAAAAAAAAAAAAAAAAAAATAAAATAAAATAAAAAAAAAAATCTTTTTTAGAGAAAGTAATCTATTTCCGAAACGGTTTTGGCACCGAAAGACCTGAAATGCTCATGAAAATCGAAAACAATGTTCGCACATGCACAGTGCAATCCTTTGAAGTACGGGTGTACTGTAAAATAACATTTCAGTGCACCTATAATAAAATTAACAATTTTGTGACTCAACGATGAGGATTTATAAATCCTTGTAACATAAGGTTCCAGTAGAATGTGGTCGGGGCGTATGAATGAATGTAGATTGAAGTTACTGTCGTACACCTGAATTATGAACTAAAATCCACTATCCTTCATGTCCGAAAGGTTAGTTAACATATACTCATTTTGTATATACGATATACACAGAGGGTAATTGTGAGAGCTCCAAGTTTTAAAGTTTTGATTGAAAGTAAGTATTTTTTAAAAAAAAATTACATTATCCAATATTTTGCATTAATCAATATTAATCGATATTTATATATATTTTTATTAGGGCCCGCACCACAGGGGTCTACAGATCGTAAATGCGGCTCTGATTACTATTGCGTCATTAAAAACAAGGCAAACTAAATTTTAAAAACTTACGTTATGCCGCCTCATATTAGGTTTAATCCTGGTCCAGATCGCATAAATCGCGATAAATGTGGACCTATTTTCATCCTCATGAAGTAGTTTTTTCAGTAACATGGCGCTCATAATAACAACTTAAACATTTAAAAAAAAAAAAAAAAAAAAAAAAAAAAAAAAAAAAAAAAAAAAACCTTAATGTGACTTCTCCAGTGTCGTCAAATGCCAGTTGCCATTCTGACCCACACTAAATTTCAATCTAATCAAAACTTCCGCTAACATTGCTGCTCGAACATGAAAACTCTTATGTTACATATCTACTGGCAAAGATTTTAATGGATACTCTATTCTTGATCACGAAGTACCGAGGTCTGCCACACTCTGACGTCACCTTTGCCGCCTCCGCTGCCAACCAACACCGACGATGCCGGTCCTGGCAGTGTAGTGGCTAGCGCGCTGGCCTCGCATTTCAAGGGCCGCCGGTTCGAGTCCGGCCTTGGGCATGGGTGGTTTTAATTAAGTGTTGTGCTCGTCTTGTATTGTCCTCACTGTAGTGTCGACAATATCATCGTGAATTTCTGATACAGCAGTTGCAACGTAAACAAATTGGAGCTGGCTAAATGGTCGAAAAGACCGAAGGCCATATTTTAAAAATAAAAAAAAATAAAACAACGACCAGAGATGTTGGAGGTTTTGCGCGTTATTTAATAACAGTTCTATTTTGCTGAGCATTCACGAGTAAATAAGCTGCCAGTACGCAAAAGAAAAGTATATATTTCGTAAAAATAGATATATTAATCATTAGTTGCTTTTTCCTAATTAGAATTCGTTCGATGTAGGTTTTTTTATACTCTCTGTACAGCGATATCGTTGTTTAAGCTAAGAAATATCTACATTACAGCATTTTCAAGAATTTGAGCGTTTTTTGATGAAAATTATTCTTAGTTAGTGAAGAAACGAATTGCTAAAATACTGTTTTAGATACGTCCTTTTTGACGTGCTAACAAGATATTTATATTCGATTTTAAGTCACTGTTATAATATACACGAAGAAATGATTTGCGGAAACACTGAAATAATAGTATGTACTGCGTTTAAATTAATATATTAATTATTTTATTACTGATTTTACTTTATCAGACACATAAATATTTCCAGTGGGTCAGATTTAGATCACAATACAGTGACTGTATTAGTATGCGGGTAATAGAAGCTATGAATTTTTAACAGCAATGTTAGTAGAAGTTGTGGTTATGTCGAAATGCAGACAGGTCACTGACATAATTTTTTACATGATAATTCGCAACGAATTTAGTTCCATAAATAATTTAAGCTGCTTTTATAAGTTATTATTATACGGCTGGAAGAAGTTCCGTATATATCGTGCTGAATGATACCTGGACCAGGACTAAAACCAATATCACATGCTAGAGCATTAGGTTTTGGGATTCCTAATATATTTTTAATTTCATTGGTTCCCTAATTGAGATTTCATTAATTCAATAGAAGTTCCATCTTTATCGCTGTGTAAACAACAACCGAAATATGTACAAATTACAAAATAAGGTAATGAGCATTACATAATAACCATTGTATTTATTTAATCAATCGCAATCAGTTGTCACAACATTCCTTTCACCCGTCATTTTTGACGGGTTTAGTAGCTAGTAAATAAATTAAAATCAACTAATAATTAATATTTTAATTTAAACACATACTTCATGACAATTCAGTTATTGGCGGATGCTTAACAAAATAGAATAATTAAATAACTCACATAAGCTTGAGTTGGTAGTAATATCTCTGGCCATTGTAGCCGGCCTAAGAAGACCGTGATCATGAAGGCTTTGGTGGTTTAATTAATATAGTAATTAATTATGTAGTCCACCATAAAATTCAGTATAACATTTTTGATTATTTTCAAAACAACGTCAGCGATATTGTTTACATGCAAAGATACAATCCAGAGATACTACTGACGCAATCTTTGGCAGTTCGAAAGTGATTTGTATAAAACTAAATCTGTCCTTCTGCTGATTTCTTTATATAGGCTCTACCGAAATTTCCCGAACACCTCAAAATCTTCCGCGGGATATTTCTGGAACATTAACAATTACTCAAACAACTAACCGTATTAAAAACAATCAGAATTAATACATAATCACTTAACATCATTATAAAACGGTCAGAAATGGAAATTAAAGATACTTAAACACAAAAATCATTTTAAACTGTAGAAAATTGGCGTGTAGACATCGTAACTTGCATTAATACTTGGAATTACACACATTTAAGCAATTCTCTTCCCCAATTCTGTTCTTAAACATATTAAACGGCCTTTAAATAATTACTTTTCATAAAACAAAGTCTATATACATTGATTTACAAGAAATTGCAAAACAAACATACCAGATCATATTGAAGCAAACTTTAGTTCACTACAAATACTTCATTAAATACAATTCGATTTAAAGTTCAGGTATGAGGGCTGTTACAGCTTGTCGTGACAGACACAATGACAAAGTGACGTTTTATTAGTATTTATGACTGCAGGTATCTGAAACATCGCAGTGAAACAGTACATTGTTGGGGTAGCGGACGAAATGCTAGTTACGGTCGTCCGTCTCCGTCAGAAGAATAACAGCCGGAGCTGACCAGTGCGCTTGGCAGCGGAATTGCGCCCGGAATCCAGTTTGGCCGCTGTAAGTGATACGGCCCGGCCGGCCGCGCTGATGGGGTGCGAAATAGCCGTGTCCGAAACGTCGTTAACTCCACCATCTACTCGCAGCTCCGCTTTCTCGTCACTTCGAGGTTTTTCCCTCCCTCGCCGCTCTAGAGTCACTTGCTCTTTACATACTTTATAGCTTTAGCACCGATTAATAAACAAGACATACCCCGCTGAAGGAACAGGAAAAAGTGTGGATCTGAGAATATCTGTCATATATATTATTTTTGTGACGAGTCGCGTTCTCCCTACACACTTAACCAAAATCGATAAATCAGGTATCATTTCAAAGATTAAGTTCTCCGCTTCGATAACAACATTAGTTATCATAGTATATTACTCGCATAGTCTCTCACTAAATATACAGGGTGTTCAGAAATCAGATGTGTCACATCATGTTCCACTATATGACAAAATTTTAGTAAAAGTCTCACCATTTTAGAGATATTGACCTTAAATAAAATTGTAGTTTAAAAAACTAAAATCACGCTTTCGTAGTAATGTGAACTAAAAGGTTAAAAATAATATTTAAATATAAACATTTTGTTTAACAGTGATAGGACGTCCCAAAATTCAGGATAAATTTTTTTTTTTCGAATAAGCTAAAAGTATAAAGTCACTGATTACAAAATTATCTTTAATGTTAAAAAAGCATGGGGTGCTATTTCAGTTGTCTTATATTTTTTGTCGTTGGCTGTTTGTAAAGACAGAGTCATTGTCAAAAGTTATGTAGAGCTCACCTCAATAAAATATTGTGTGCATATGCCTTCAGTAAGTTCTGTAGTTTTTCCTTGATTATCCAGTTTATTCATATACTAGCCTCGTACCCGCGACTTCGTACGCGTGGATTAAGAATTTTTTTTGCCAGAATTAAATATAGAAAGTTGTTGATAACGAAGGATTAGTCCCAAACAATATCCAGTCGGCATAATATGGCAGGAAAACTATCACTATATCATTCTACCGTCGAACCTGCCTCTTGAAGAGAATCAATTTCCAACATATTTCTGTCACTATTCGATAAGATCTCAAAATTTCGTGACTACAACTGTTAATCATACTGGAAAAAATATCTTGTGCCCTTCATACACATTTCCTTATAAAATTCCATCACAACGATATAGCCATTTAGTCGTCAAAACGTAACAAAAAGACGGAGACTCACTTCCGTATTTATAATAATATTACTGTGGTTCACACTCACACACTGACCGCGAACAACACCTGAGGGATCATTATAACGTAAAAAAGTGTACACCTACAACATTGCAAGACTACCTACGATTTACCTCGCATTGCACCCCTAACTTTCTAATATCTACAGTTTAACATTCAATCCGATTAACCTACGGCCCAGTCCTGACTCTTACGATGAAAAACAATTTTTAAAAATCTTAGACTCCACGGAGATTTGAACCGGAGACCACGATATTCGTAAGCAAGCGCTTTAACCACTCAGCTAGCAGTTGAGTGAAGATCTTTGATTGTAATAGACTCTTTGGCAGTAAGAAAGTATATGTAGAGATTAATTTGACAGTTTTTCACTGTAAAATATGTAAAATGGTAAAATGTAAAATTTAAAATAGTAAAAAATAAAGATCTGAAAAAAAAAATGGAAACACGCTATGGAGACGTCCACATCCAACGTGTCTGTCTATCGCCGTATTTCGAAGTTATGAGACAACATGTGTTATTTTACAGATAATTTTTCAACCAAATGTAGACAGTATTTTTCTCCTTGTTTCAAAGGATAAGTGTGCAAAGTTTTATCGAGATAGGATGAAAACTGTGGATTTGTATGAAGAACAAACAAACAAACCAACAAACATACATTCATCTTTATATATAAAGATATTTTTCATTGGAAACCTATCTACAATTTAGTGTTGAAATTTTAACGGCAGCCTAAACAGTCCAAAAGGCAGTGATGATTCAGAAGATATCTGCGTAATATCCACCATTATTTGAAGTAAATATCAGTAGATTATGTTGACTGGTTTGTAGCTAATGGCTATAGACACGAACGGATCCACGGGGGTGGGGAGGGGTGCTACGGGGCTCAAGCCCCTCCCCCCACCCGAAAAGTATCTAGGTACACCCCTGATATCATAATTTTGGAGATTTGGGGAGATTTATTTTTTTAGTTCTAATGATCTTTAAGGGGGGGCAGCATGACTATACCCTTACCCGACTCAAGCCCCCCCCCCAAAAAAAAAAAAAAAAATCCGCTCAAGCCCCTCCCAAGCCAAAATCCTGGATCCTCCACTGGCTATAGATAAGACTGGCTTCGCCACTTTATTCCCGAAAGAAGTCAACAGTCAAAGCAGTAGAAGCAGGCCAGATTTTCCTCTTCAACGAAAATCAAGGCGATTCCTTCGGCAGTAATTTTACACTCTTGAGAAATCCTTTTGTGCAAATGATGTTCTCTAACTCCAGGTTCGGAAGGACAAGAACGTTACAATGTGCAGTTAATTAGATTAATATTTAAGTTAAACACTTACGAACAATGACATGATTTAATCATTTGGCAAGAGACATGAAGAAGATATTTAAGGCAGAGCAAGAAGTAATATTAGTTCAGTTTTTATAAAGGCAACTTTGGTGTAAGCTAGCCAGCGAACGCTGAAAGGTCAAGAAGACTGCTAAAGGGTCAGCATCAAGAAGAATTAATCCTAGAGGTAAAACTCAAACAATTCCTCTGGAGGCTCCTTAAAGCATAGATATTGCGACTAAATCACTCACAATCAAAATGGATAGTTAAAAACACCCAGGGTAACAAAGTCGCTTCTGATTTTGTTTTACGTCCCATCGACGTCGATGTCATTTGCGATCAAGGTACGGGAAGAAATCTGACCTTGGTTTGTTGAAGGAATCATCCCGGCATTCGTCTGGAGCAGTTTTGGAAACCAAAACCCAAAAACAGCACTTAGATTCAGTATTATCCTTTCATTTTACTTAAAATTCGTCCAGTTAACTCAAATCAATTACGTTTCACTAATTCAAAGCAAAATTCTTCGATTATTCAATTGCAAACATCACTTATTTTAAATTTTAAAAATGATCTTTGCTGTAACACTCCAACACCATTTAATTATGAAAATTTATCCGCAACTTTCAGGAATATACAGGGTGTTACAAAAACGTACGGCCAAACTTTCAGGAAACATTCCTCACAAACAAACAAAGAAAATATGTTATGTGGACATGTGTCCGGAAACGCTTACTTTCCATGTTAGAGCTCATTTTATTACTTCTCTTCAAATCACATTAAACATGGAATGGAAACACACAGCAACAGAACGTACCAGCGTGACTTCAAACACTTTGTTACAGGAAATGTTCAAAATGTCCTCCGTTAGCGAGGATACATGCATCCACCCTCCGTCGCATGGAATCCCTGATGCGCTGATGCAGCCCTGGAGAATGGCGTATTGTATCACAGCCGTCCACAATATGAGCTCTAACGTGGAAAGTAAGCGTTTCCGGACACATGTCCACATAACATATTTTCTTTGTTTGTGTGTGAGGAATGTTTCCTGAAAGTTTGGCCGTACCTTTTTGTAACACCCTGTATACGAAAAAAAACACAATTGTGGAAAATCTGACACGAAAGAGGAAGGAATTCCGCACCTTGGAGAGATGATGTACGTAAATGCAAATGATATGAAATGGTTTTTTGTTACAGGTATGTGTTTCTTGCGAATAAAATAAAACGAAGCGCCAAAATTTAATATCGTGAATGTTATAGGTAAAATATTGAGTCATGTATCTATAGAAAAGACATCATATCAGCAGTGCCATATCGACGCATCAAGGGAAAAAGTCTCTAAAACTCCGGATTATAAACAAGTTAAATAAATAAAAGTACGCAATTCTAAATTAACAATTTATCATTAAAATGGTACCTCATTCAACGATTTGGGTTACATTTGAATGGAGTAAAAGGGTTTGTCACGATAACTCATCTTCCAGAAATACTATACAACGTTATAATTAGCCATTTTGGGGATTCTACGATAACCTAGGCGCCAAAATTTGATAACGGATACCTATGTAACACGACCAGTCGAAAGTGAAGAATATCGCTTAATTCTCAAGATATCGTATCTCAAAGTTGAGGCGCTTTGGTTGGAATGTAGCCTGGACCAGAATTTTTTTACCCGGAGTCAAATTTGATGACGAATTCGTTTGTAATGCAATTATACAAATCGAAAGTGAAAAATAAAAAATTTTGGTACCTCGCTTACTTGTCGAAATATTCAAAATCGAGTTAGTTAGGTTGAAATGCGGCCTGGACCAGAAAAACGTTTCGCCAAAGGAACTAAAGTCGGACAACCATTTTGTGTTTACCTCTCCCGTCTTTGATTTGAGTTTACTTTAATTTTAATGGAATACTTTCTTTGGTGCGTTTTGAAATAGCCTGCATGACAGAACTTAGTAAATATCTGATCATAGTCTTAAAATTCATTTTTTAGTTAAAAGTTGAAAAACAGTTTGAGACAAAGATGGGCAACTTGAGATTCCTATTAAGAATATATTTAAAAAATTGTTGATTAAAAAATAACATAATATGGAAGTGTTTTTATTTTAACATTTGGCCAAGCGGTATAAACAATTTAGCTTATTGAACATTCATAATATTTCATAATTTACCGTCTAAGTTTCTACGCCAGTAAGCTATTAACGATAAAAATCACCACTTATTCCAAGTAAAGTTTATATTCGGTGTGGCCATCTGTAACAATATTTCAAATCACTTTAACAAATTGACGAAATATTAATAGGAATTACAGGGGATTCGTGTTGGAGAAGGCCAGTTTTGGCAGTTTTAGGCACTTAAATATAATGTTGGGCAGATATCAAAGTAAACAAATGACACAGTGATACAGAATAGTTTTCTCTCTTATAAAAACGCTGTTTAATGCACGTCTAAAAACAGCTTTCACTCTTACTGAAATCTCTGTTAGCGTAACTGGCGGAATAATTTATAGTATAACAGACTATTCAGAGAATAATTACTCTCTAAGGAAAAAATCGGTTGTTATAGATACCAGAAAAAAAGACAAGAGTTTTTTTCGCCGAGCGACTAGGCAAGGTTAGTTCGCATTTGGCGAGGTGTTGAAATAAAAATTACTGTCAGGTAAGGACCTGGGTAGTTCTTCGGTTTTGTTCAGAAATGAAATAAGGCGAAATAAACGTTAAGTGAACAATAAGAAAGACTATTATTATTATTGTTCGCCAAAAGAACTTAAAAAGTGATTCTGTACTCTTGACGATATATCCAGTCAATATTACTTATAAAGCAAAAAGGAGTTAATAAAATATAACATCGGCGACTTAATAATAATAATAATAATATACGACATGGCGACCGTGACAGGACAGAAAAGTGTCTCATGTTTTCTTTTTAGACCATTGTTACTTAGGAAAATTATATATACACTGTAACAGTAACAAAGCGAAGACTACAAAGGTCCTCAGTGAAAAAGATTACCATTATATATATTTTTTAAATGTATGGTAAACCTGGGGGGTGCTATGATATAAAAGACTTTTCAGAGAATAATTACTCTTAGGAAAAAATCGGTTGTTACAGAAACCAGAAAAGAAAGTGGTTTTTTTCTGGTGAGCGACTTGACAAGGTTAGTTCGCAAATTGTCTCAGCCCAACACTGCAAACTTCAAAACACATAATTTCTTTAGATATTTACACCTTTCAAATATGTGCTGTTAGAATACAACACCATCCAAGCGAAATAATATGGGGG
This sequence comes from Vandiemenella viatica, assembly GCA_031002005.1. NCBI lineage: Eukaryota > Metazoa > Arthropoda > Insecta > Orthoptera > Morabidae > Vandiemenella > Vandiemenella viatica. Next base: position 11,148 of record JARYHS010013770.1, on the reverse strand, counting down.
TCCGATTTAGGGAACTGGCTCCGGTTTTGGTTACTCTCCATTACCTACAACTAATTTTTTAAATTTGCTTTCTCGAGAAAAGTTTTATTGTTTACTTTCGATTTGTCTGGTAGAGTTGCATTAGAATTCGTCATAAAATCGCGGCACCACAGTTATCGTAGAGCTGCCAATATTTAAAAAAAAAAAATTGTGAGGAAAAGATATGTCCGTTATCTCCGAAGCTTTTAGATCGTGGAGTGTTGGAGGAGAAGAGATCCGGTCAGTTGAGTTGAGGTTCACGTGGGAGCTTCGAGGACAGGTCGAACGCTAATACCTCTCCGTCGACATCTCGGGGCCATTTCCTGAGTGGGTCCGCCGAAATCTCCGACCTGCAGCGGAGGTGGGGATGGACCGTCTCAAGATGTTGCTCTCAAGAAAGAGGCGTCCCCATCAGCGATCCCATCTTGGCGCGGAAATGGCTCTTAGACACACACACACACACACGCACACCACGCGGCACCTTGGCACCCATCAACCCCCCCACCCCACCGACACGCGGGGGAGGGGGTATTACACCGTCTCCGTCTTGGCATCCTCCAGCAAGAAGGAGTGGAATTGCTGGAGCCGCAAAGTCTTCGGGGCAGCAAGAAAAAAAATAAATGCTCATCTCCGGTTAGGAGCGGCAGGAAATTTGACGTTCGCGGACGAGCGCCTCGAATCCCCACGGCGGGGACTCGGTGGAAAAAGACGGCTCGGGAATAGTAATAATAATAATAAAAAGAAGACAACGGGCCTCTCTCCCCCGGCCTATTTGAGCTCTTTTAAAAATGTACTCCCCCGCGATAAGGGGTGGGGTTAAAGAGGCGCCCTCCTTAAACACGCCGTTCTTTTATTCTGCGGAGGAAATTTGCTATCCGCTCGTAATTTCCAGATTTACCACAGCAGAGTTTCTTTTAACGCGTGAGAAAGAATTGCTTCTCTTTTTTTAACGACTTCGTTTCCATGTTTTTCTTCGGATCCCAGAGAATATCGAAATATATTTCGCACACTGTAGAGCTTATTATAATTAAAATCTGGACACATCAGCTGATAACTCTCTAAGGCAGGACGCTAGCGAAAAATCTCAAACTCTTGCGTGTATTAAAGTAATGTGGAATAACGAGATCCCGCAAAACTTTCAAAAAACTTCAGCCGAAGGTGCATGTATGGGCCTTAGAATTTCTCCTCTTGGAGAGAAACCCTATCAATAAAAGGCGATAAGACCGAGCAAGTATTCTTCTTCAAATACTTGGGCACTACGATACATGAGCAGTGTTGATACGTCCTTCGGTAACTAAACGATTCAGCCTATCGTCAATTAATGATGATTTCCTTTAAACACGTCGTCTTCCACTTTACATATTGCTGTCTTCGGTTGCCAGGTGACGTTAACTTCAACAAAAGGGTACTAGTTACTATTGCTTTTGAATGGTTTAAATGGTTATATCAAATGAGAACACCGACAAATAAGGGCTGCTAGATTTGATTCTGGAAATTATCGCAGAATGCTATCAGTAACATGATAAAGGAGCTGGAATGAGGAGGATGAGGAGGGTCATGGGAGTGTACAGGGCGTATACTGGCGATGAGGCATGGAAAGATATTGCAGTAGGTATGAAAAGTAGTTCATGGAAGGGAAAAGATGACCATGACTACAAGCTGGCACTCGATTTCAGGCACAAGGGTGTGGGAAAATTTTCTTTTTTAGGTAAGGGTGTCAGGGATTGGAATGAGTTACCAAGGGGAATGATGAATAACTTACCGAAAACGTTAAAAGAATTTAAAGTTAAAATTTGTAGAGGGCAAATGTAGGTGGGTGCAGGATAGGGGGAAGTTGGGTGTGTAGGGAAATTTCCACCGGAGCGTGTGCTCCATTGCAATTAAATTAAATTAAATTTAATTTAAATCATTTTTCACTTCGTATTTATTTATCAGTGATCACTAATATAACATAAGCATAAGATTCGTCCAAAGATACTAAAGCACAAACATTGCGACCGAATATCCGAGATTTTAACGAAACAGCAGCTGCAACTAACTAGGGGTGTCCATTTAGAAAGTACATCGATGTTTTTATTCGATGTAAAACATCGGAACACGGCATCGATGTTTATCGATGCATCGCTTAAAAACATCGACTTTTTCAACGTCGAATACATTTTCTTAGCTCAACAAATACAAACCAACAATATTCGTTGGCAAATGTCGTTTCATTTATCTCTTACTTGTGCCTTTAAAATCGCCAAGAGAAAATGTGACAATAGTTCGATATTCACCATTTCCGGTTGAACGCAGATAGTTCATTGGCTTTCATTTGGTCCGTGTGAACACAGAGTAACACTATACCAGCAGTGTAGTGCAGTGATGTGTTTAATTTTATGCATTTTTTGTTTTTGGCTTTACGCCACGTCGACGTCGAGGTCATTAGAGGCGGGAAAGGACTGGGAACAAGGAACGGGAAGGAATTCGGCCAATGCCTTTTGAAGCATTCACCTGGAGTGGCTTGGGGAAGTCATGGAAAACTCAAATCTCGATGCTCGGACGGGGATTCGAACCCGCGTCCTCCCGAATGCGAGGCTAGAGCGTTACCTTTCACCCAACATTAAAAAATTAATTTTATGATCTTTTGTGTCGGTTAAGTAGTGTCGTATGTGTGAGGTATAGGTTTGTGAGTGAAACAGAGATTACAATTAAACAGAAATTAAAAACCAGACATTAAATTCTAAAGCCTAAATCTGTCTAATAATATTAATTTTAAGTCTTTAACCACAAAACACCAAAGGTTTTTAGGCAAACTTTGCAGAAAGAAAAGTTTACTGAATCGTTTTCCTTTGCTGACTGACTATTTAGGCAGCCTTCGAAAATAACCGTTCGGATGCAAGTCCTGATGTCAGTCAGATGTTGCCCCAACCCTATCTAAATAATGAGAAGTATCAGGTAATACTTAGATGTTTTAGAGTAATATCATCTTGTTTCGATTCACAACAAACAGTAGGAGTGAACCTAAGAAATTGATTTTATTCTTTCACTGATACCGACAGGATAGCCAACCTCAAGAGAAATTCATTTTCACCGTTGTTATATACCGCTAATTGTTAATAACAGTTACTTTAAATTGAAATAATTTAATTTAATCTTCAACAAATTTAGTAATCTTAATAATTATTTCTATTATTTTTGTCATTATTAGTCAGAGTCAGCTTTTTTATGATTCGATGTTTTTATCCAAAAAAATCGATGCATCGAGTAGAAAAATTCTTTGTCAAAATATCGAATCAAACCGATGTATCGTATGGTAAACATCGAATGGATGCGATGCATCGATGTTTAGTGAATATCCCTACAACTAACTAGAGCCCACTAACCAGGGGCGGATCCAGGATTGTGGTTTGGGGGGGGGGGCTTGAGCGGACTTTGGTTTGGGGGGGGGGCTTGGCTTGAATGAAATTTGGTTCAGAAGGCTTGCCTTCAGTGGATTTTGGTTTTGGGGGGGGGGGGGGCGAGGCTTGAGTCGGCCCTTAGGGTAGTCTTTATAGCCTTCTCGGGCCTCAAATCAGTAGAGCTAAAAAAAAAAGTCTCCAAAATTACAGTGTCGGAGGTGGATCTAGATACTTTTGGGGGGCTTGAGCCCCCTAGCCCCCCCCCCTGGATCCACCCCTGCCACTAACTATTCGTCTCTGTCGCTCGCTTAAATAGACGCTACAGAAATATCCAGAATAACACAAAGAAAGTCGATCGATGTTCTTCGACCGGCAACAATCAAAATTATACTAAAAACAATCAGATTTAGTACAAAATTATTCACAATCATTATAAAACACACGGAAATGAAAATTAAGGCATTTACAGGTATTTACACACAAAATTATCCAGTACAAATAATCGGATTTAATTATTTTTTAATTTAATTTAATTGCAATGGAGCACATGCTCCGGTGGCAATTTCCTTACACACCCATCTTGCCCCTATCCTGCACCTACCTACATTTGCGCTCTACAAATTTTATCTTTAAATTCTTTCAAAGTTTTCGGTAAATTATTCATCATTTCTCTTGGTAACTCATTCCAATCCCTGACACCCTTACCTAAAAAAGAGAATCTTCCCACACCCTTGTGCCTGAAATCGAGTGCCAGCTTGTGGTCATGGTCATCTTTTCCCTTCCGTGCACTACTTTTCATACGTATTGCAATATCTTTCCATGCCTCATCGCCAGTATATGCCCTGTACACTCCCATGACCCTCCTCATCCTCCTCCTGTCTTGCAATGAATCCCATTCCAGCTCCTTTATCATATCCGTCACTGATTGCATTCTGCGATAATTTCCAGAAACAAATCTAGCAGCCCTTTTTTGCACCCTCTCCAACTCCTGTATTTGATACGTAAAATGAGGGTCCCATACTACACTATCATATTCGAGCAATGGTCTGACCAAAGTTTTGTAACCCAATTCCTTGACTTCTCTCGTACATCCCCTCATCACTCTCTCCAACAAGTGCAGAACTTTGAAACCTTTTCCTACCACCTGTCCTATGTGTCCTGCCCAGTTAAGTTTGTTATCAAAAGTAATTCCAAGATATTTACATTTCAAGTCTTCAGCAAGCAATTCTTTCCCCACCTTATATTCATAACTAACCTTTTGTTTTTTATTTGTGTATCTAATAAGCTGACTCTTCTTTGCATTTATCTTCATTCCATGTTTACCAACCCAATTAGATATCCTGTCCAGATCACCCTGCAACTGTTTACAATCCTCTATCGTTTTGATTCTTTTATACAGCATTATATCATCTGCAAACAATCTAATTTCAGATAGTAAACAATCAACACAATTATTAATTAGAATAATGAATAGCAATGGTCCCAATACGCTACCCTGTGGCACACCCATTTTTACTTCCTCTTCTTTTGATACTACATTTCCTACCCTAACTTTCTGTTTTCTACCTTTTAAAAAATTTTCTACCAAACAAATTACTTTCTTATCCACTTATTTACTACCATTTTATGGCTTACTCTGTCAAACGCCTTAGACAGATCTAGTGCTACACTATTAATTTGGCCTCCCTTGTCCATTTCATCTGAAATATCTTGTATTTAACCCACCAACTGAGATTCGCGAAATTGTCATCCAAACGTCGTGGCTCACATCAACACTTGCAATTAAAAACATTAATTAATGTTTCATGCATAATACTGTCAGTCGTCGTACTACATATCAGTTACACAGTTTCTCTCCATATGACAATGTTCATTTTCCGGTATTCCTAAAGTCCATGATGTTTCGCTACCATAAAGTGCTGTGGTACAACATAGAGTTTTAAAAAGTTATTTCTAATTCCTAGATCAATATTTGAAACTAAAAGGTTTCTCTTTTTCATGAGGGCTCTTTTTGCTAGAGCTATTCTGCTTTTAACATCTTGATAAATAACACTAAATCAACTGATTTTATGTGATTTAATACCGTACGCGTGTCGCGTCTTATCGAGGCATCATCGGCTACGAATCTATGTTGAATTTAAATTTAGGTTACAAGCTTATTATATGATGTTTAACATAATCCTAAATTGAAACATTTATTGATTCCTTACAACTTTTTACTGTTTACATTGGTGTTATCAGGGTTCGTGACCACATCTCTGCTTTTCCCAAAACCCGTTTATTTCGTACTTTATCTGTCTTCTTAATTTTCAGCATCTCCTGTAGCACCAGATTTCAAAAATTTGAGTTATTCTTCTTTCTGATAGTCCTGAAGTCCATGCTTCGCTACCATGAAGTGCTGTGCTCCATGCATATATTTTAAGAAGTTCTATTTTAGTGCTAGATAAACATTTTAAACTAAAAGATTTCTCCTTTCTAAGAAGGCTCTTCTCGCTAGAGCTAATCTGCTTTTAACATCAGTCCTCCTTCGGTAGTTAGTTGTAATTTTACTTCATAAATAACAGAATTCAATTACTTCTCCTATTGGTTCCGATCCTATTTCTTTTATATTTTATCTGCTATTATAGCTATCATTTTTAGCTACAATTATAATAGTTTATTTTCTTGCTTTAATTTGTATTTAGTCCAAAATCTTCCTTCAGTATTTTGTTCATGTTATTCAGTCTGTTCTGCTAAAGAGGACAATGTCATCATCATTTATCGCTACCCAATAAATCTCGCACGACATGGTCGTGTTAAGCACGCCCTCTCAAAACATGTATAGGGGAAGATGACTGTGTAGGGAAATTGCCACAGGAGCGTTTGCTCCATTGCAATTAAATTAAATTTTAAAAAATTGCCACTTGTGATGTTTTGGAGACATCGGTGCTGTTAAGCAAAGATATTGAAAATGCCTTCAATCTATCGATGTTTTCTTCAAAACTTTTTTATTGTCAACCGTAATTTTCATCCATCAAAATAAAAAAAAAGCCTCACAAATATTTCAATTGTCTGTTTTCAGGACATACTTGCAACAACCAGCACACATTCTGATTGCTGCTTGATTTGTCTTTGAAAATTATTGTAAAACACAATCCCTAACTAATATGATAAAGGGGTTGAAGTGGGATTCATTGGATGATAAAAGAAAACTGAAGAGAGTTAGGGAGTGTACAAGACATATATTGGTGATGAAACATGGAAATATATTGGTGGGAAAATTAAGAGATACGTGGAAGGGTAAAGATGATCATGACCACAAGCTGGCAGTTGATTTCAGGTACAAGGATGTTGGAAAATTTTATTTCATAGGAAAGGGTGTAAGGGAGTAAATTACCAAGAGAAATGATGAATAATTTACCAAAACCACTGGAAGAATTTAAAGTAAAAATTAGTAGAGAGAAAAGGTAGGTGGGTACAGGATAGGAGAAAGACGGGTGTGTAGGGGGATTGCCACCGGAGCATTCGCTCCACCGCAATTATCATTATTATTATAACATGTTGCCGCTCGTTTATTTCTGGGATGTCGCTCAAGCATGAGTCAAAATAGTTACCAACTTACATAAGAACAAATTTTTTTCTCGGCATTGAGAAACAACATAATGTTATTGGGTGAGTAGCCGAGTGAACAAGGTGTTTGCAAGTGGTCACCTTCTTAAACTGAACTGTTTGACTATAATTTTTTTAAAAAAAATCTGTAAAATTAATATAAAATTTATACAAGAACTCAAAAAATTGGACGAATTAGATGCTGATTAGCATGTTTCCAGGTTCAGTTACACCTTCCATGCTGTTACTTTATGTTTGTTGACAGGTATGAGCGCCGAAGACGAGTGGTACAACAAGAGTCTATCAGCGCTGCGCATGAACTCGACGCACCACCCCAACCTGGCAGCGCCCATGCTACAGTACCAGACGTAATGACGACTACAGGGGTCGCCCCACGAGCAGGAGGCCGCCGACGACGACCAACATCACCAGCATCAGCCGCATCAGCAGCAGTACCTGGGCGGCGGCGCCGGCCGTCTCTTCTAGTACTACCGGCGCGCTGGCTAGTACTACCGTGCGCAAAAATTTCCGAACGTGTATAGTACAACTGTGCGCAAAAATTTCCGAACATGGATAGTACAACTGTGCGCAAAAGTTTTCGAACGTTGATAGTACAACAGTGCGCATAAAAGTTGGAAAGAACTTCACGACGCGCCAGGTAGTACTGCAATGTGCAAAAATGTCGGAGCGGACTGCGCGCCACGTCGGCAGCAGACCAGAGTTGTGGGGGGCGCTGTACAGAGGCCCCAAGTGCGTGTAGTGTTGCGAGTGGATCACGAAGGAGACACTAATTTGGTCGCGCCCGAGCCTTCCCCGTGTTGAAAAGACCCCTGAAACAGCGTAGTGATCAAGTGATTAACACCTGTTGTGCAACAAATTGGATTGTAATTTCTCATATCAGATAGAGACCAACAGGACTCATGATATTTACTTCGCGGTTCTCGGAAGTAATCGTAGCATCAATATACCAAACTACAAAACAGATTTATCTCAAAACTTTCAACAATAAATAAGTACCCACTTCATATTATTCCTCGATCTATATGACTTGTGAGCAGAGCCAACGGTTTATAACACAGCTGCGAAGACACAAAAGAAAGTTATTCTTGTGGTGTGTTGAATATCCACCACAAAATTCATCTGCAGTGATTTTGAAGAACTACAGGCAATTTAGATATTTAAAGGCCTTACTGACGACTAAATGCCACTTTTTTAGAATTCTAGCTAATTTAAACTAATTAAGTGCACAAAATTCTCATGGATCGCTACATAAAACCATAAAAACAGTATGCACTTCAAAAATCAAGTCGCACTGCTGAATCAGCCAAAACAATTTTTAGTTAATACCATCTTAGACTTCCTTGCACGCATAATCATTAGATCATGTATTACTTTCGATAAATAGGAATAAACTATCTCTTCGCTTGGTTAATAGTCACTATAAGTATGAGGTATGAAACGCTATGTCTGACACAGTTTCGCCGTCGGTAGGCGTATCTGACTTCCGCTGCTTGGATTATGTGATAGTACAAGCTGTACCAATGGTGTAACAGGAGCTCAATCCACACTGCGATGGCACACTAACTTACCATCATTATGGCATGATAGGACTTGGAAAATCCAGTTTTCAGTCTGACACTAGACACGTAAATTTGTTACACTGCAAAACATTTTCTTTGCTGATATTTCATTTCCATTTCCGTACTATCAGATGACATACAGAGCAACCGTCAGCTTTAATCTAATAAATTTCAGTCGTTACATATTAAATTATCAATGTGATTAATAAATACCACTGGCATAATTATTCCATATTGAACACTCGTTCGTTTCGGGTATGAATCAGTATATCACTCTACATTATCACTTCATCATTATTATCGTCATAAACTTAATAGCTTTTGTAGCTTTTAGTTTCCACGTCTACTTACTCCAAGTTTTCAACAGTCTTCTGATTATCTTGTCTCTAGTTGAGAAAGATTGATTCGAGCTGGTAAGCAATAATCATCAATTCTCGGAAAATGAGATATCTGCCATTTATGTTTGCTGTCAATCTTGCAAAAAATATTTTCCTAAAAAATCAATATTGGTGACCTAATAGACTGAAGGCAATCAAGGGCATCAAGAATCACGTGTCTAATATTTCCATACTGTTTCGTTTTGATCCATAATCCCCAATTATAGCGTGGGGGCTGGAGTGCTAGCTCCACGTGCCGAAGGCCGCCGGTTCGAATCCGGCCGCGGGCATGGATGTTAAGTGTTGTGTGTCTGTGTGAATGTCTTGTCCGTCCTGTGCCGTCCATACATTGGAAAAAGTACACATCGAGCTGGCTGTATGGCCTCCGCTGCCGAATGCCATTAAAAAAAAAAAAAAAAAAAAAAAAAAAAAAAAAAAAATCCCCAATTACAAAATGCATTATTGTTTTCTTCCTGATATTATTCAGTACATCATGGCAACCATGTAAGATCACCCAAACATGTGGCAACAGTGAAAGTCAAGTATATAGTTCGAAAACCTGAGAAATGTGCTTCTCAATACCAAACCCAGATGGAGCCATGGTATACCAGAAATCGGGGTGCAAAACTATAAATTACTTAAATACTTTCATTGTTTTATTACAGTACGAAATGAACACCTTTCCAGGAAGGTACAGTAGAAGCTGGAAAAATTATTCTAAGTATTTGCTAGGTTATCCGTAGTTCGTTGACAGCGATGGGGAAGTCGTTGAATACGATTCATAAACCATCTGTCGTCAAAAACAAAAAAACCGTTGCCATTTCCTGTTTGTTTTGTTTAAAATCTGTTTTCCTTGTAACCGTTGCTTTATTTTCGAAAAAGAGATCGTAATCATTTGGACTAAAACTGAGCGAATATCTAACACTTCCCAACCCCACCGGCGCGTAATATTTTGCATAGAATCTCAAATTTATAAACTTCCATTGTTGCCAGATGCTTGGTAGAAGTTATGCTTATAACTTCATTCCTCGTCTACATCTACGTCATCAGTAGAGAGAAAGGACTAGGAGTGAGGAACTGGAAGAAATTCCGCCATATACTTTTGAAGGAACCATCCAGGCATCTGTATGGAGTGATTACGAGAATACAAGTAAAACCGAAATCTGGAGATTCGAATCCACAACCTTCCGAATGCACAACACACACGTTCAGTTGTTCGGTAGAGATAACATGGTTGCCACGGCTTATAGAACAGTAAGCTTATACAGCAATGCGCTACTCCAAATCGACGAAATATATTAGTTTGCACGCTTCTTTGTAAAGAAAAAAAAATATGTAGTCGTGAATGACATATCCGCTGAACTGTCTTCAAATTTACAAACCGATTACCATGTAAAACCTCCGTGGATGAAGCAAAATTAACCATTGGGTGGTACTCACAACAAAAGAAAGAGGAGCATGGAAAGAGATGAGACTCATCTGACCCTAAAAGCAGATTGAATGGGCTGAGATAAGGAATGGAGGGATCGTGAGGGTTTTGTTATAATATTTATCATCAAGAAACCTTTTCAGGACCTGAAAAACAGCACCCAACCTCGCTGATCGCCCAGTATTTCTGTGATCGGTGGAAAGGCCTGATTAGCCCCATCCATCCAACAAAACCGCTTCACCATTAAATTCCGATAACTTCGCACAGAGACACAAATTGGATTTGGCATGATTATAATCTACAAAGTGAACGTGTCATGAGAGTTGGAATATCTGGCAGCCAATACAGACAGGTAGAAGCGTTTCGTTGAATCGGTCTTCGTTATCGCCGCACGTGAACTGCCTACGCATTGCGCTCAAACAGCTGGCTGCGTATTTTGGCAGTTTGTACACCCCATTCCGTTACTTCTATCCCGCCATGACGCGCTCAACGAAATTCTGTGAGAAATTTTGTTCAGAGAATTCGTTCAAATCAGTTTGGTACATCAACAATTATTTAAACCCTGTTCCCTTGAAATGTGCTAGGGTTCACAGAATCAGATTCATTATTTCATCATTACTGTGATAAAGGGATAATAACCGGTGTTTTTGACACAATCTGGGACAAATCTTGGATAAATTTTCTTCCACGAGCATTCCTAGTAAAAAAAACTAAAAGTTTAATTATACGTGGTAGCCAATGTCGTAAATGAAAAGATTTACAAATATGACTTTGTT